>JXCR01072183.1:228818-253584 GCA_002079205.1 Phalaenopsis hybrid cultivar
CATTAGACAAACATATCTACCTTGACCATCTCATTTTATCTTCAATCAACTTCCCAAGTTTATTTTTTCTGTCTTCAATAAAACGTCGACAGATCTGCTCAACATTTGATAAATACACTCGAACAAGTTCTCTCCTATATTGGCAGTCGAGGCAACGGAAGGGACGATTTGCTTTCTCCCTTTAAGAAAAAAATGCAAATGCATATGGGTTGTGTCAAAGTACTTTTAGGACCAAACTTAAATCAATATGTGTGATATATCAGCATAAGGAAAAGAATTATCAATCATATTTAGTCGGTTACAAACATATTTCAAGACTAGTAAAATTAAGTTACAAAAAAATAAAATATTCCGTATTGCAATAATGCTAAATTGTAACAATTAAAAATTTCAAAGAGAAAAAGAATCCCTCAATCTCGAGAAACTCCACAAGTCCAAGCAAAGAGAAAAAATTTTTTTTTAAGACAGATGTCGATGCTAGCCCAAATATAACATTTAATCTAGTATAAAAAATCCATGTTCAACATAAAATTGGCTTCAGAATATCAGGAGCACGTGACCAAACTCTTATTATATGACAATAATTGTCCACCTTTCTTAAAATCAAAGAGAGAGTCAAAGAATGGTCACTGAGACATCATGAAGTACAAGAATGATCCACCAATTCTTATAATGTTGTAGTTTTTCTTGTCGGAGATCTCAACTAAGGAAGATTTCCAAGATCATAGTGAGCATCCATTGCCCATCGTTCACAACTATTCTCTCCAATGTCTAGCTCAATCTCATTTCAATTGCATAATCAAGACATTTAATGAGTAGCTCCTATCTCGATCAATTTTTTTTTACCCCACTCACTTTTCACTTTCATCCAAAACAAAGTCAGAACTTCCACAATCACATCGGCAACCACATTTCATTTGTTTTTTTATGTTTTACTGTAAGTTATAACTTGAATTCGGGTTCTTGAGACTTAAATGGCATTTCCTTTGTTATTCAAGATTTAAGATCACTTCCAAAATTGTCGGTTTTGTTAGAAACTTCTATGCTTGTATCCAAGGGTTCCTTTCTATTTAAGGCCCTTAAGAGTTAATGTCCAAAGTGATTCAAGAATGACAAACATCAAGGCAACTGAAATGTTCAACCAATACCTCTACTATTTTAGGAATTTTTTAAAGTTTTCCCATCCTCTTAGTAATTTAGAATGAGAATCCAAAAGTCATCAAAGGTACCGCATCTCATACTCCTANGTTTCTTCATGTTGAAACGAGAAAGATTGATATAAAAAGAGACGCCACTAGATGTTGCTGATCTACTGCGTTACCAATGTAAATAGTTAATCTTCTGAAAGAAAGTAGAGGATAAAATGATGACAAGGTTATAAGTCTTCAGAATTAGCTTTAACACTTCATGAAGTCCATGACTCCTCGCTCTTTCCAGATGCAAAAGAAAACCTAGTAGAAATGTAGCCATTTAACAATTTTAAGCAGCATAAGCAATATCATACAACCACCCACCTCCTAATGTTCCATTATCAAAAGAAACCCAAAATATCATTTATGTCTTTGCCATACTAAAAGAAACAGTATTCCATAAGACCATAACAAACAACACAGCAGAACATAATCATAGAATTTTCAAACAAAGCATTCGACACCCCTCCCAAGTTTGGTTGTTTCTTAAATCACCTTTAGTCTCAAACTTCAAATGCCTGAAACATTCCTCTTCTGCACCCCCCCTTCTAGTCGATTTTCTTGTCTACTAGTCTCCTTCAATGTTGTTTTAAGCAATTTAAAATTCAAGAATGATTCACGAAGGAAAGATAGTTAATGTTTGGAATATTTAATAGAATTCATCAGTAAAGCTTAATTCTTAGAAGGGACCAACGCCTTTAAGCAAAATCAGGGCTTGCATAGTTTTGATTGATTAACTTAAAAATTTCCTTACTTTCTCAACTCTGTCCTAGTAATAGCATGCATGTTCTGCAATTTTTAGGAAGAAAAAGATCAGAGAAAAAAAAAACCTTGTGGCACTAGTACACCTCAGATTTGCAAGCCTGGCGCTCATCCTCTTTGTGACAAGTTATATGAGGAAAGTTAAAAAAAATGAGAAACATATATTTCTACATTGCATCCAGCAAAACCGTGTTCTCCAGACAAGGGTATCTCTCTTAAAATCAACCAAGTTTTTAATAAGGATTAACTCTTATTTAAATCTAATCCACTAAATTAAACCTTTAAGAAGAACAAATTCGAGAAAATTAGGTAACCCAGAGCAGCTGCTATAGACATATTACAGAAAACAACAGGCCCTTGAATGGCAATATAAGAATCATGCATGCAAATCATACAGATTAAAAAGATTATTACTATTGATGCATTCAAAGAGAAGAAAGGCAGAAAATCTTAAAAAAAATAAAAGTGAAAAGATTCTTCTCGGTTAACAGTCAGCATAAAAATTAGGGGACGACCAACTTTCTAAGACGGGCAAGTTAGCAATATTTTATGCTCGATGAAGCTATTTTGCTACTAAATTTTGCTAAAATGATAGCAGCATTTATCTTACTTTTGCACGGTTCAGTGAAACCTTGTCCTCCTTAGGAGGCAAAGAAGTTGTGGGGAGGGGCTCTGATGCAACTCTTTCGAGTAATAGTACAACATCATCATCAAGAATAAACATATCTTTCTCAACTCGAACCATTGGATCAGATAAACCCTCTGTCTCTACTTTCAGTTTCCCTTTCTTGTTCTTGCTTTGGTGTTCAAGAGCCTTTAAACCACTGTGAAGTGAATCCATAACTAAGGTAGAAGTTACTTCTTTCTCCACAAAAAAGTGTTTGACAACTACTCTTAATATGGTATCTGACTTGTCCTTTGACATCCGCCGCCGTGAAGCTTGGTCAATTCCTGTCCAAAAGGCACAAAAACTGCAGCCGAAGAATGTTGAGTCAACTAAAGCTTGTACTCTTAAGAAAATTAGTTCTTAAACAAAACTTTCATGTGCCAATAAAATAAAAATTCAATTTTTAGTACAAGTAATAAAGTAAGGTTGATCGCATATCAGAAACAAAAAGCATTAGACAAACATATCTACCTTGACCATCTCATTTTATCTTCAATCAACTTCCCAAGTTTATTTTTTCTGTCTTCAATAAAACGTCGACAGATCTGCTCAACATTTGATAAATACACTCGAACAAGTTCTCTCCTATATTGGCAGTCGAGGCAACGGAAGGGACGATTTGCTTTCTCCCTTTAAGAAAAAAATGCAAATGCATATGGGTTAATGTCAAAGTACTTTTAGGACCAAACTTAAATCAATATGTGTGATATATCAGCATAAGGAAAAGAATTATCAATCATATTTAGTCGGTTACAAACATATTTCAAGACTAGTAAAATTAAGTTAAAAAAAATAAAATATTCCGTATTGCAATAATGCTAAATTGTAAAAATTAAAAATTTCAAAGAGAAAAAGAATCCCTCAATCTCGAGAAACTCCACAAGTCCAAACAAAGGGAGAAAAAAATATTAAAAGACAGATGTCGATGCTGGCCCAAATATAACATTTAATCTAGCATAAAAAATACATGTTCAACATAAAATTGGCTTCAGAATATCAGGAGCACGTGACCAAACTCTTATTATATGACAATAATTGTCCACCTTTCTTAAAATCAAAGAGAGAGTCAAAGAATGGTCACTGAGGCATCATGAAGTACAAGAATGATCCACCAATTCTTATAATGTTGTAGCCTTTTAGTCGGAAATCTCAACTAAGGAAGATTTCCAAGATCATAGTGAGCATCCATTGCCCATCGTTCATAACTATTCTCTCCAATGTCTAGCTCAATCTCATATTAATTGCATAATCAAGTCATTTAATGAGTAGCTTCTATCTAGATCAATTTTTTTTTACCCCACTCACTTTCACTTTCATCCAAAACAAAGTCAGAACTTCCACAATCACATTGGCAACCACATTTCATTTCATTTGTTTTTTTATGTTTTACTGTAAGTTATAACTTGAATTTGGGTTCTTGAGACTTAAATGGCATTTCCTTTGTTATTCAAGATTTAAGATCACTTTCCAAAATTGTCGGTTTTGTTTGATACTTCTATGCTTGTATCCAAGGGTTCCTTTCTATTTAAGGCCCTTAAGAGTTAATGTCCAAAGTGATTAAAGAATGACAAACATCAAGGCAACTGAAATGTTCAACCAATACCTCTACTATTTTAGGATTTTTTTAATGTTTTCCCATCCTCTTAGTAATTTAGAATGAGAATCCAAAAGTCATCAAAGGTACCGCATCTCATACTCCTACCACACCACTCCTTTTCTATTATTTTTCTGAGTTCCATTCTTTTTTTCTCTTCTCCACAGCCAGCCAAAGCCCTCGAGTGTCTAAGAGTCATTCCAAACTACAGTAAGCCTTCACTATACAATGTAAACTCTATATATGGATAAAGAAAACCTTAAAAAAAAAAAATTAATCATATAATTACAGATTGTTGCAGTCTTAAATATGTAAAAACTAAAGGAAATCCAAGCATAAAGTTGAGAATGTAAAAATGCTGATAAATTACTGAACTCCATAAGAATCTCTTCTAAACCAAACCGGTGGCAAAATGATAGCATCCACAAAAATAACGATGAAGGCCACAAAAAGGTTTGTTTGGGGTGGCTGCGAATGACTATAGAAATCATGATAGAATTGTTGTAGGAAAACCATATTTGGCTGCGAATGACTATAGAAATCATGATAGAATTGTTGTAGGAAAACCATATTTTTAAACGTTACGTTTGAATATTAAAGAACTTTTCTTTAAAAAAGAGGAGAGCAGTTTTCGCATTGCTACCACACTGATAAATCAGGTTGTAAAAAGCTAATTCGCACCACAGAAACTTCTAAGAAAATTAGCAAGAAAAATATAGCCAAAGAAAGCTATGACAACTGCATGAAAAGGCAAAAAAAATGTGGAAAAATTTTCCACAAACAAACCCAAAGTCTATGCACCTCTATGGAAACAGATATGCACGTGATTTAACAAAAACTCATACAGCAAAAGTAACTAAAATAGTGTACATTGACAAAAATATGAAATAATACCTAATTACTTGAACTTGAGCTTTAATCAATAGCGTATCATCATTTACAAATCCATCATAAACCTTATTGATCTCCATAAACTTTTTCCAACCCCAATCATGTTCTTTCTTCCAAAAGCGGTGCAACGTATCTAGCAAGCATGTATGCCACCATAAGTATAAATAATAAGCAAAATGCAAAGAATGCTAAGTTACACCAAGCATCATCATTTGCAAAGTTTTCTACTACTTACCAGAGAACTTTGATTTCTTTGGATCTTTGTTTACTACAGCTATTGTGAACTGTGCAAAATGACTCCATCCTGTTACCATTTGATAAACAAATTGAAAGGAAATTACATATTATAATGTTAACAATACAAAATCTAACATCTGAAAACAGACCAGGAAGAAGTTTGTCATGATTAGCAACACATAGAAATAAGGAGAGGTGATTGCAGACATCACAACCCTGGGGATATATCAGAATATACCTGCACAAACAAAATAACAGATTCAATGTAAGAATATGTCGAATGGTATCACATCAGAAAGAAACTAGCCCATAGATCAATCTCTTGCAGTAGAATTTGGAGGCTTACATATATATATATATTAAACTCATAGCATTAATAGGCATTCAAAATGTTCCTAAAGAACTCATAGTTAATGGAACTAAACTAACAAATTATGAAGTATTTAAACACAAAAACCAATACATGAAAGCATTTTGAATCATTACTGCATCAGTTATGAGAGAGCAGGTTCTTCCTGGCAATGGACTAATGAGCAGGCATATTGTGTTGCATTTTAGAGGTCAGATAAATGTTCCCATCGTATGCTTCATGTGTTAATCATGCGACCTATTGACCACATTTGCTTCCTAACAAGTAAAATAAATGTCTGCCAAGAAATCTATTTGAAGGCTAACGTAATTGCAAGAACTGCATACGAAATGATTAAATAGTTCATGTTTCTCAACTCAATGCCATATTTTCTTATTGAGTTCAAGTAAAATAAATGCCTGCCTGGAAATCTATTTGAAGGATAACGTAATTGCAAGAACTGCATACGAAATGAACAAGTAAAATAAATGTCTGCCTGGAAATCTATTTGACGGTTAACGTAATTGCAAGAACTGCATACGAAATGATTAAATAGTTCATGTTTCTCAACTCAACGCCATATTTTCTTATTGAATCACGTTTTAAAATTTTATTCAAGCTTGATTTTTAATTCTCTTATTAAGCTCAAGTTGTAGTCAAGCTTTAATCGAGTCTAATTAATTATATGTTTAAAGAGAATGATTTGAACATAAAGATTAATTGCTATACATGGTGAGATTTATAGATTTTAATCAAAATTGACATACATAAATCATTGGGCATTATTTAACCTGTTTGGTAAAATTTAAATTCTAATATGAAAATATTTAAATCTACATTTTCAACTAGTTATTTGATGCTTTCATCATACATGTACTTCTAATAACAAGCATAATTATTAAAATATAAAAGACATAAAAAAATTAATAAAATTACAAATAATACATCATCAAATAAACATTTTATTGAGTTCTTAGTGCGCCAGTTGCTAAAAAATAAACGATTTTGTTCATGAGCACAAATGAACACAGACGAACATTCAAGTTTATACATTTATATGACCGGTCTTAAGGTCTTAGTTAATCTTATTTAATTCTATAAAGAGAAAAGAGTCAAAATGATCTCCTGACTATTTATAGGGGCGTCGAGTTAGTCCCGGATTCTATAAAATTGTCAAATTAATCCCTTGAATATTATTAATAAAAAAATTTGGGAGCTGATTTGACACTTTCATAGACTAGACACTATGATTTAAATAACCAATGCAAAGAATTAGGGGGCTTTTTGCCAATTTTCTAATTTTGTATATAAATGTGCATTAAAAAGTTGAACACGAACAAGTATCAATCTATCAATGGATAGCACTTATCTGCTTACAACTCTAGATACAGAGTGTATGCACGTGTGAAAGATAAATAAATCAAAATAGCAATAAGTGGGATTAAAATTAAACTTAACGTGAATCACCCACCATTTGTAACCACCAACTTCAAAGACCATGCTTCGTAATTCTCGTTTGTTCAACTGTCGAAAGTTGTCAATCTTCCAAGTAAATTTCCCAAAAAGCTCAGATGGTTTAGGTCCTAAAATGAAAATAAATTACTAGTAAGCAATTACAATATAAAAGAACCAGAGTTATACCTAAAAAATTTTATAAAAAACATAGATGATGTCATATAAGTGTCATTTACAACATAAATGGTCTGAAACAACAATCACAAAAAGAATAATAAGAAGTATCCAATCAACAAGCATAAGAAGATGAAAAATTATTCTAATAAACAACATTAATTAAGATGCTTCACAAATGTTTAGAATGTCATATTACATTGAATCTAATAAAGAAAAAAACTTAGGAAACAATTGACTAATAAGGTACAAACACGTTTAAATGGTAGTTGACAATGTGCTATTTCGATTAATATCTAAAAAAACACCCTATTGTCCTGATCTACTAGACATCTATTTTTATAGAAAGAAACTTGTAAACCCTACACCGAATTCCCCCCATACAAATATGTGTGTGCACATCTCTGTGTTGTAGTTGTAAATGTACTCTCTTGTCAATATCTAAAAAATCATGCCCTATTGTCCCCATTTATCTGTTTTGTCTTTTTTGACTAAAAAACTATAAACTCAAGCCCCAGTACCCTTTTATAATTTTTTTGCATTCAACCACTTCCATGCTATACCTACTTTCACTTGTACTTTCACTTTCACTCTAGCTATAACTTAAGAACCCATGCCTTATGTAAAATCATCTAAGCAAACATCAAGAGTCGATAACAAACAAGAGATTATATAGCCTAAAAAATCAATTTTTACACCATAACATTATTGAAAAGGAAATGGTGTTTTGCCAACATCTTTTCATGATCATCCAAATTAAAGGTTAAACCAACAAGCTACTACATTTAAAAATATCTGCACCTTGTGATGGCACAATTAACTCCGCCATTATTCAAAGAGATGGGTCATCCTAATAGCAGCAAGAATTATGAAAAAAAACAAGTCAAAACCACTCAGGCCATTAAATGTTCATCATAGACTTGTCATGCCACAAAAAGTATGATGCAAAGGCCAAAATCCTTGAAGCCTATAGGATAGAAATGCTAGCTTGGTGTATAATAGTTTGAGGTTACTAAAAAAAGGAATTTTCAAATTATAATCATCAAATAGAGGAACGATTTTAAATTCTTTCTTTCTTTAATGCCTTGAAATAATTATTTGAAATCTTAAGATGTATCAAATGTATAATTCAGTTTCCCATCTAAATAATTCATTCTTTCTTTAATGCCTTGAAATAATTATTTGACATCTTAAGATATATCAAATGTATAATTCAGTTTCCCATCTAAATAATTGGCAGAGTCTCAAGCGAAAAAGCTTAAAACATAAGAATTTCCGTATTGAACTTATTTACCAGTACAAGTTTAGTATCAAATTTTGCAACTTTTTTTTTAATATGAATCATATTTTCCTTTTCTTTTAGTTAGAATCATGTTCTATCCGTTCTTAAAACAAAAAAAGATATGGTTTTCTATCACAACACTTTATTTTGTTAATGTTGGAATTCATGCTTAGGACTGCTTATTGAGTCTAAGTTTATTTGAATTTAGTTTGTTCCTTAATCTTAGGAGTTAATTGCCTTTTTTTTCTTGAATTTTGTTTCTTGTTATTTCCTGGCTGATTTTTAGGTCTTTTCTTGGAAGTTTGTTATTAGCTCCAAGTTTAAAATATTGTAAGGCTACACAAAATGTGTGGTTCTAATTTTCCCATCAATTCTCTTAAGTTTTCTCTTCTTTCTCATTTCAAGAAACCAACAATTTGGTATCAAAGCTCTCTTCTTAAGGGGTATGTGCGTGAGTTTGAGCGGCAATGGAGATCGAAGCTAGTTTTTCCTCAGTTGCCCACCAATGTTTGACGGAGACAACTACCAGATTTGGGCAGTTCGCATGGAGACGTACCTGGAAACTTTGGATCTCTAGGAAGCAGTGGAAGAAGACTATGACATTCCTCTTCTCCCTGAAAATCCCATTGTAACACAAATTAAAGCACAAAAGGAGAAGAAGACAAAGAAGTCCAAGGCAAAAGCTTGTCTGTTTTTTGTAGTTTTCTCTACGATCTTCACTTGTATCATGTCGTTGGAAACAACAAAAGGGATTTGAGATTATCTCAAATCTGAGTATGAAGGAGATGAAAGAATTCAAGGGATGCAGATGCTAAACTTGGTTCATGACTTTGAATTGCAAAAGATGAATGAGACAGAAACCATAAAGGAGTACTCTGACAGACTAATCAACATAGCAAATTGTGTCAAATTATTGGGATATTCTTTGGAAGATTCAAGGATTGTTCAAAAAATCCTTGTAACAGTGCCTGAAAGATTTGAGGCTACCATCACCACCTTAGAAAACACGAAGGATCTGTCAAAGATTGCTTTGACAGAACTCTTAAGTGTTTTACAAGCACAAGAGCAGAGGCGTGTAATGACGCAAGGAGTTGTCGAAGGAGCTCTTCCAGTCAAGCATCAAGATGATAAAAAGAATAGGAGGCCTAAGCACAAGATATTTCAAGCTACAAGTGGACAAAAGAAAAATTACCCTCCATGTCGACATTGTGGCAAAAAAGGTCATCCTCCTTTCAAATGCTGGAGAAGACCAGATGCAAAGTGCAGCAAGTGCAATCAAATGGGACATGAAGCTATCATTTGCAAGAATAAAGATCAGCATCAAGGAGATGAAGCACAAGTGGCGGATCAAGAAGAAGATGACTAGCTTTTCGTTGCAACTTGTTTCATGAGTTCTGAAATAAGTGAAAACTTGCTCATTGATAGTGGTTGTACTAATCATATGACACATGACAAGGAGTTTTTCAAGGAATTGAAGAGCATCGAGTCCAAGAAGGTCAGAATTGAGAATGGTGAATATATTGCAATCAAAGGAAGGGGCACCGTAGCCATTGCAAGTTGTTCAGGAACCAAGTTGATCATCGATGTTCTCTATGTGCCAGATATTGATCAAAATTTTCTCAATGTTGGTCAATTAATAGAAAAGAGATTCAAAATGATGTTTATGGAGAAGGCTTGTGTGATAGAGCATGCTACAGGCCAAAGGATGTTTGAAGTTAAGATGGCAGGGAGGAGTTTTTCACTCAATCCAATGCAAGAGGAGCAGGAGGTTTTTGGCTCTTTTCCCAATGAAAGTTTTGTAAAACATGCCACTCACTAGAAGTGTCATTGATGAATGCAGGTAATGAAAGCCATTTAGAAGATCTTATGATAATGAAGGAAACACTTCGAGTTAAAGATGAAGAACTTCAGCAATTGGCCAAAGAATTACGTGCAAGAGATTCAATCATACGTGAGTTAGCAAACAAGTTAACTGAGACAGCTCAGGCTGCTGAAGTAGCTGCAACTGCAGCTCTTGCTATGGATGAAGAGAGGAGACTTGCTTACACAGAAATTGAATGACTGACCAATTATTCAAATAAAAAACTTCAAGAAATCATTCTTAAGTTAAAAGAATTAAAAAAAAAGGTTACAGCATTTAGCAGAGATGAAGAGATCCTGTTCAAGTAGAAAGACTGTTCTTCAAGAGGCACATTTTTGGCGTTCTAAGATCGCAAAAGCTAGAGAACATGTTGTTTTATTATAAGCGGTTGTAGTTTGAGTTGAAGCAAGCACCAGGGTTTCACAGGCAGAAGCAGAAGCTCGATTAAAAGATGTCGCTGAAAAAACATTGTTCGCTAAAAAAGAAAAAGAGGATATGTTAACAATTGCGACTGCTTTGCAATCTCAAAGTTTAAAGGCAACAAAGTTCCACAAAACAAATGTTGGAAGAGAAACCCGAGTCAAGCTCAGGCTTCATCAAAACGGTGCCAATGACGAAACATGCAGACTTGGAAGACGATGTCGATAAAGCTTGCTTAAGTGATTCAAAACTCATTCGGGTTTCTGGTGACATCATGCAATTGACAACCAATGGTGTCGAAATTCGTACCATTGTCATTTCTCATAATTCTGTATTTCATGGGAACACTAAGCATTTCAACATCAAGTTATTTTTTCTAAGAGAAGTGCAGAAAGAAGAATTTGTGACTCTGATTTACTGCAAATCTGAAGATCAGTTGGCAGATTTGCTTATAAAGTCACTTCCAATCAGCAAGTTTGAGTTTCTAAGGCATAAACTTGGTGTTTGCAGATCCTAAAGCAAGAAGTGTTGGAATACATGCTTAAGACTGCTTATTGAGACTAAGTTTATTTGAATTTAGTTTGTTCCTTAATCTTAGGAGTTAGTTGTTATTTTTTCTTGAATTTTGTTTCTTGTTACTTTCATGACTTATTTTTAGGTATTTTCTTGGAAGTTTGTTATTAGCTCCAAGTTTAAAATATTGTAAGGCTACACAAAAGGTGTGGTTCTAATTTTTCATTCAATCTACATCAATTCTCTTAAGTCTTCTCTTCTTTCTCATTTAAAGAAACCAACAGTTAACTATTAACAAAGAATCTTGGTTTAATAGTGAAGTTACATCTGGAAAGCTTCAGGAGTACTTCTGTTTCATGAGGTAATTTACAAATAAAAGTTATGGTTCATGCAAAGACAAAACGGCTGCTCTGAATGTTTACTGAACGTGATCATGCACTGATACTGTGCATCGAGAAGGGGGTATTCACTGTGCATTTCCTGAGAAAATAAATTTTTGGCATGAAGCTTTGCAATAAGCAATTGAATGCCATTCAATGTATAAGTCAAAATATAAACTTTAGCAGGAAATTAATATAAAGTTAATTTTCTTTCCATTGTTGAGCAGTACCTAGCAGAATTCAGTCATTTGAATTCAAAAAGCCCCAGTTAAACACCAATAGCACCCAGCAGTAAACTGGAAAACCATTTGTAAAAAGTAAATATTGTGAAGGATACATTTCTATGCAAGTAAAAAAGACACAATTTTCCCCATAATTCTCCCATAAGAAAACAGAAAACTGAAACCTACTACAATTCAAAGCACGAATTAGATAGCCAACATACCACATTCATCGTCATCATCAGTGTCCCAGAAAGGAGGTGAAGTGGAAGGTATTCCATTTTCCACCTGCTCACTAGAACGCCATTCCGCAAGTGAGTCAATAGATTGACACCGTTGACCAGCTGACATGCCCTCAGTTGGTGATGAACCTCCTCCTGCCCCGTACTCTTCAGTAGAGATCCCAGACATCAACACAATCTCAACTTTACCGCACTAACCTAAGCAATTATCTTCTCTCTCCTTCACCTGCAAACACCAAAAATATGAAAAGCATCAGGCCACTCAACGACTACCGAAAGAAATCTACTCAAAAGCAGTAAGAACCATACAAGAGTGTCAAATCTCAATAATGTATATGGTAAAAGCCCAAAAATTGCAGCCAAAGAAGCTGAATTCCACCCAGTGCTTCAAGTATCGACAAAACTCAAATATGCCCTAAAATAGCCCCCCGAAATCTAATCCAAAACATCAGCTACCCAGTAAGAAGGTAACACCACGTCACACACAAGGAAAAAAACAAATTCAAGGCATCCAAAACAAATAAAGCAACCACGGGTATCGGGAATCAGCTTACGGGTACCAAACGCCTAACATAAACACCTATAGAATCCAATCGAGAAGGAGCTGGATGGAAGAAAAAATAAATAATAATAATAAATCTAACCAAGCACCTCGGCAAGCGAATCTGCGGCGGTCCAACACCAGGCAATGATAGCGAGAGAAGGGCAAGAAAACCTGCAACTTCCTTGGGAGCAATAGCAAGCAAGAGAAGACGATGAGAGGGAGGTCGAGATTGTGGGTCGTGCATGCGAGCTCGAGAGCACATAGGGGTAGCTGCGAAAAACAATAAAATTATATAAAGAGGTCACTTGCGAGGGCTTCCATCATATCACACTGAAAGAGCAATAAACCATAGCAGANAGCATGCGAGCTCGAGAGCACATAGGGGTAGCTGCGAAAAACAAAAAAATTATATAAAGAGGTCACTTGCGAGGGCTTCCATCATATCACACTGAAAGAGCAATAAACCATAGCAGATTTCATAAAATCAGAAAATTGCTGGTTGTGAGAAGAACGATGGGCGGGCTGGATTTCTCGCCGGCCCGTAGTTTCCTATCATCACTTATCACTACTTCAAGCTCTTCATGGGCTGGGGCACGGATTACACAATGTATCTGACTTAGGCACCCTTTGAGGCGCCTTTTACCCACAGCACGACTATGGGTTCGACCCTGTGACCTGCACTTCTTCATGATTCTTTACCCCACTACCCCTTTCATCCCGCATACTACTCGCTCGACCCTGCTACCTCTTCATCCCTTCTCTTGTGATTGTTACCTTAACTTTGTTCTCTCGATCCCCTTAAGTGTGTGGCTCTGATGGGTAGAGCTTGGTTCCATTTGAATCTGTTGGTTCCCGATGGTTGTCATGGTGAGTTTGCCATCCTTCCTCTCCCTCTCCCCTTTTTTCTTTGGCTCGGTTTGGATCATTGCCTCTCTGCCCTCTATGTAGCGGTCTCTCTCTCTCTCTCTCTCCTCTGTTTTGGTATTCTCTATCTTATCTATGCGTGCATTTTGATCTTACAAATATTTATGTGCAATGGTTTTACTGGGTTGTGCTCCTATCGTTGGATGGTTTTTGGTTGATGTTAGATTTTGGGATTTGTTTGGTTTCTCTATGATATACTCGATTGATGATTTGGGTTTTTTCTGCTACATCAGGTTGAAAATTTTGGTTTTTCTTTCCTCTATTCAGTTAATGCCAGTAATTTGGTGGTGGTGGTGATTGCATGTGGAATTTGGAGGCGTTGGATGGTTGTGTGGTGTGGTGGTAATTGGAAATTCAAATTGGAGAGTTGTGTGGTGGTAATTGGAAATGCAAATTAGTAATGGGATNAAAAAAATCTAACCAAGCACCTCGGCAAGCGAATCTGCGGCGGTCCAACACCAGGCGATGCTAGCGAGAGAAGGGCAAGAAAACCTGCCACTTCCTTGGGAATAATAGCGAGCAAGAGAAGACGATGAGAGGGAGGTCGAGATTGTTGGTCGAGCATGCGAGCTCGAGAGCACATAAGGGTAGCTGCGAAAAACAAAAAAATTATATAAAGAGGTCACTTGCGAGGGCTTCCATCATATCACACTGAAAGAGCTACAAACCATAGCAGATTTCATAAAATCAGAAAATTGCTGGTTGTGAGAAGAATGATGGGCGGGCTGGATTTCTCGCCGGCCCGTAGTTTCTTATCATCACTTATCACTACTTCAAAAGCTCTTCATGAGTGGGGCTGTGGATAACACAATGTATGTGATTTAGGGTTTGTTTGGAGCATATACAGCTTCTGCTGATAAGAATCTTATCCTGATAATCTGTTGATGAGCAGCTGATCCGGATAAGCTGGTTAGCTATTTGGTTTGTGCGTTTGGAAAACAACTGATTTGCAGTTGTTTGTAGATAAATGATCATTCTGCCCTTGAACTAAATAAGTTGTTTGGTTTTTGCGATTTGGAAACAGTTAATTTGCAGCTGTTGGTGGAAAAATGATCATTTCAGTCACGCACAGTGGAGCTGTTTGCAACAATAATATAATAAGAACACATTCAATATACTAAAATCTAAAAAAAAAGTACATAACAGTTCGAGACTATCTACAAACCTTTTAAAAAACAAAAAACAACAAATCTACGCTGGTATCTACAAACCATGCCAAACATAGCAAATAGGAGGTATAAATCATAAAATTATTTAGATGAAGGGAAATTTACATAGTTAGCACACAATTCTCTAGCATTTACATACCTCAAATCTAAGCTTGCATATGTACATACATAGTACTTTGGTGCTTTAAACATATGTATGAAAACGTGCATAGGAATTGAATGTATGGAATTGTGTGAGAAGTGCTTAAAAAACTGAAATTTAGGTGTCCTATATGTAAAAAAAAATATGTTTAACTAGAAGAGCTAAAAGGGCATAAATTCATCATTGATCCATCATCAAAGTAGATCCACTTATCTACACTTAAAAAAACATTGTTGTTCCTAGTAGGCTATCTAGGCTTTCAGCAGAGGACGGAGAGCGCCTGGATTTTGGGGAGGAGAGCGACGGAGGATGTGTAGGAGGGGGCCGCTGACTTCGACGGGCTTTCGACGACGAAGGGTCGGAGAGCGACAAAGGGCCACGGGCTTCGACCGGCTTTCGACGACTGAGAGCGATGAAGGGTCGGAGAACAACGAAGGGCCACGGGCTTTGACTGGCTTTCGGCGACGGAGACCGACGAAGGTCCATGGGCTTCGGAAAGAGGCGGGGTAGGTTTCGTGAGCGAGAGGGGTAGATGTGTAAATAAAGCGAAATAAGCTCCATGCGAACGCGAATCGCGGGTATAACCCTGCGATTCACGTGTAGTGGAAAATATAAAACGTAATTTTGATATAATCTATAAAACATGCAAAACAAACGGGTAGGCAGCATTTTCAAAAACGTCGCCGCACTTATAAGCTGCCCCAAACATGCTCTTAGGCACCCTTTGAGGCGGCTTTTACCCACGACACCGCTGCTAGTGGTATTTGGTAAATGTGGTGCGAAAGCGACTTCAAATAATTTATATGAAACGCGGGTTGTGGGTTCGACCTTGTGGCCCGCACTTCTTCATGATTCTTTACCCTACTACCCCGTTCATCCCGCATACTACTCGCTCGACCCCGCTACCTCTTCATCCCTTCTCTTGTGATTGTTACCTTAACTTTGTTCTCTCGATCCCCTTAAGTGTGTGGCTCTGATGGGTAGAGCTTGGTTCCATTTGAATCTGTTGGTTCCCATGGTTGTCGCGGTGAGCTTGTCATCCTTCCTCTCCCTCTCCCCTTTGTTCTTTGGCTCGGTTTGGATCATTGCTTCTCTGCCCTCTATGTAGCGGTCTCACTCTCTCTCCCCTCTATTTCGGTATTTTCTACCTTATCTATGCATGCATTTTGATCTTACAAATATTTATGTGCAATGGTTTTACTGGGTTGTGCTCCTATCGTTGGATGGTTTTTGGTTGATGTTAGATTTTGGGATTTGTTTGGTTTCTCTATGATATACTCGATTGATGATTTGGGTTTTTTCTGCTACATCATTTACTGATTCATATTTTGAAGATTTGTCTGACTTCCCACCAGATCAAGAGATCGAGTTCATCATAAACCTACTTCTAAGGACCACTCCAATTTCTAAAGCATCATATCGAATGGTCACTGTAGAACTCCAAGAGCTCAATATCCAATTGCAAGAATTGCTTGATAAAGGGTTCATACAGCCCAGTGTTTTACCATGGGGATCATCAATTTTGTTCGTGAGAAGAAAGATGAAAGTATGCAGTTATGGATCGACTACAGAGAGTTGAATAAGTTAACTGTAAATAACAAGTACCCATTGCCTTGTATAAATAATTTGTTCGCTCAAAGGTTCTTCTATGATTTTTCAAGATCAACCTCTAATCGGGTTATCATCATTTGAAGATCAAGAATAAGACGTTTCAAAGCTGGTTTTTTATCTCGTTATGGGCACTATAAATTTTAGTTATGACATTGGGGTTGTTGCCTCTGGTGCTTTTATGGATTTGATGAAGAGAGTTTTCAAGCCATACTTTTATCAATTCATCATTGTCTTAATTGATGATAGTTCGGTTTACTCTAAGGATGAAGAAGAGCATACCCAACATCTTAGAGCAACACTAAATACTTTTTGAGAGAACAATCTTTATGCCAAATTCTCTAAGTGTGAATTTTGGCTTTGAGAAGTGGCATTTTGGGCATACATTATTAGTGGAGTTTGAATTTTTATGGATCCTGCAAAGCTTAAGGTGATAGTAGATTGACCGAGGCATACTACTATCATTGAGTTTCATAATTTCCTTTTATTAGATGACTATTATTGGGGATTTATTGAAGGTTTTTCTTGCATTATTGCACCCCTATCATGGTTGACACAAAAGACCATTAAGTTTAAATGGTCTAATGCTTGTGAGTAGAGTTTCCATATACTCAAGAATTATTTGGTGACAACCCCAATTTTACCATCCTCTGTAACACAAATGGATTTCAGATCTATAGCGATGCTTCACATTAAGGATTGGAATGTATTCTAATGCAACATGACAAAGTTGTTTGCCTCTAGATAACTCAAGTTTCATGAAAGGAATTATCCTACCCACGACTTAGAGTTAACTGCAGTTACATTTGCACTGAAGATTTCGAGGCACCACCTTTATGGAGTTCTTTATGAGGTTTTTACTGATCATAAGAGTCTAAAATATATTTTTATTCAAAAGAAATTGAACTTGAGGCAAAAGCAATACTCGAGTTGATGAAGGACTATGATTTGGAGATTCAGTACCATCCTTATAAAGTGAATGTTGTTGCATATGCTTTAAGAAAAAAATCTTCAACATATGCAACTTGGATGATCACTCAGGGCACCAATTATCTTGGGAGATGGAGTGACTCCAGCTTGAGATTGTACCGATAGGAGCTAAGCCTGTTATGTATTATTAGTCAGTTCAGCCTACACTTTTCAACAGTATTTGTGCAGCTCAAATGACTGCTGCAAAATAAGTACAACTTAGAGAACAAATAAAGAATAGATTGAAGCACAATTTTTATGTTGATGAGGATGAAAGTTTGAGGTTTTAGGATTGATTATGTGCTCCAGATCGGGAAGGACCTCAACAAAAGATACTTTGTAAGTCATATTTTACTTCATATTTTGTTCATCGTACTAAGATGTATCAAGATCTTAAGAAGTTATTTTGGTGGCGGGGTATAAAAACCGTTGTAGCTAAGCTTGTAGCAATGTGTTTAACATGCCAGCTGGTTAAGGGTGAACATCAAAAACTTGGTGGTCTGTTTGCAGCCCCTTCTCTTTCCCAAGTGGAAATAAAAGGAGATTTCTATGGACTTCGTGATTGGTTTGTCGTGATCAAAACAAGACATGATACTACTTGGGTTATGGTTAATATATTAAGTTAGTTCATTTTTTTATCAGTCAAGAAGACTTATTCGATAGTTAAATTAGTCAAACTCTACATAGACAATCTAGTTAGACTACGTGGAAGGTTTACTTCTAGGCTATGGAAGCAAGTGCAAGAAGCTACGGGCATAATATTGGACTTCAATACTACTTTTTATCTTTAGACAGATGGACATTCGAAGCTCATCATTTAGACCTCAGAAGACTTGCTAAAAGCTTGCATTTTGGACTTCATAGATAGTTGGGAGACTATATTATGTTGGTAAAGTTTGCTTATAATAATAGCTTTTGTTTAGCTCCTTTTCTTGTTTGTCACTGTCTTCCCAATTTGGACTTTCATGATTCTTTCATTTCTCTTCCTCTTCCTCTCCCTTATCACTTTCCTAAACTGTTCGATTGCACTGTCTCACTACTCTATAAGAGCAGACTAAGGCATCGCGACATCACCTCATCCTGCTTGCCCTCCCCCGCCTTATTATGTAACCATCAAAACGTTTTAATTGAACATCCACACTTAGAGCTAGCCGGAAAGGCAACAACGGGATTGTAATTTACAAAGACCACTAAAGCCTATAACCTTCACCCTCTTTCTTCTTCCTTTCCTAAAGACAACAGCTATAGAGTTGTCTTTAGTTGAGTCTCAATCTTGGTTGACCATAGCCAACGCATAGGGCAAGCTCTTCATTTTGTATCGATTCTGCTAATTTTTTTCAATATTATTGTTAGTCTATGTTAAATTAATTAGATTTAATATTATAATCACTTGACTATTTTCTTAAATTAGAATAAGTTGTCTTTAAATAAATCCCTAATGCTTCTTATATTAATAATAATATCATTATTAAAATTAATAGATTCTAGTGAGGTTGCATCTATCTAAAGAAAAAATTAGTTTTAATAATTTCATGATTGTTAATAATTGTGGAATTTGACTCTTATAAGAATTGCTAGTCAGCATTAGCTGAACAACAAAAATAAATGGAGTTTTATTGCCATTTCGAGGTAAAAAAGCTATTTTTTTATTAGAGGATAAACATATTCTTCCTAGTTAGATGCTTTAATTCTTGTTATTTATGTTATATTCATTGTAATTTCATAAGATTGGCAGTCATACCCTTGCCGCTTTAATTATTATTTTGCACTTGTTATGAGCTTTAATTATTACTCATGATGAAATCACTAATTGTCTTGCTCTATTGCCTCCAACAAATGTGAATAAATCTCAAAGTTAAAATATTTTCCTTTACTACACTTTACTTTTATGAAATGATATCACAAGCTTCTGTACAGTAAAATATTTCTGTGGAAAATTTGGTTTGTTTGTGTGATGACATCTAGGTCAGTGGAACCCTTTTAAATATTAGTTAGCGAGGGTAACGTGCCCACAGAGTGATAAGTTTACAGGAAATCGTTGGGTTCCATTGGATTGGTATTAACCTTCCTAGTTTCATGGTGTATGTTAAAACCGATTATATAAATATAAATAAAAAACAAAATAATAAGAAATTCTATTCAAAATAATTGTATGTTTTCTTACGAGAAGTAAACAAATTTGATGTTCATAACACTCTTATTGTCTAAAATGTTATATATTCGCGTAGTAATTGTTTTTATTTGTTGTTCATACTACATACCCAATTTTCTTTGTCGTTTGTGTTTTAATAAATAACTGTCATTAGCGGGTCAAACTCATTCATCGATATTTTGCATAACATGTTCTATTCAACCACTAGCAAGATTGTCTTCACCAAAACAAACTTTTCATTTTTAGATTTGATTGTCTCAATATTTTTCTCAGTACTTATTTTAGCTATTGTATTTCTCTTTTCGGGTCTGGTTAGTCGTTTCATGTTGTCATTTCAGTTTTGATTAAGCCAATATTTTGTTTTATTTCAGTTGTATTACTTGACTATTAAATATGATATAAAATTTATATTTCCGCATTTATTCTTGTTACTATTTGCATACAACTAATTTTTTTGAAAATAGAAATCATGTTTAATTCATTTCATCATGCCCTGTTTTGTGTGGTGTACCACCACTTTAAATCATGTCAATTTTGAACATTTGTAATAAAATCATTATGGATAAATTGGGTACTCGAGCTCTTTGCTAAGCGTTTTATGATAAGAGTTTTCATAAATACTGATGTTTTTAATTCATCATTATTCTGAGTTATAAACCAATTTTGCTAAAGAACAACTCCATTATATTAGTTAAGCGTAGTTTCTGAAACAAGTTCGAATCATGTTTCTGGGAGAATCGATTCTCTGCTGCCAAACGCATATTTCAGATTTTTATTATGAACACAATTACATTACACATTATTTAACTGAAATTATGAATCGATCTTCAAATTTTGACTAGATTACAATTTATATAAGATATATATATATATATNTATATATATGTGTGTGTGTGTGTGTGTGTGTGTGTGTGTGTGTGTGTGTGTGTGTGTACAAGGGAGTTACACGGAGGTTACAGGGGGTATAACCCAGATATAACCCCCCTGTACCCCCTGAATAACCCCTGACGTACGCAGCACTGCGTACGTCTTATGTACGCAAATATTTTCCGTGTGTGTGCATGTGTGTGTGTGTGTGTCTTTGAGTGCCCATGTGTGTTCCGTGGTTTGTTAAAGGTCGTAAGTCCCTTTCGGTCACATATTTGAATGCCCTCGCGTGTAGGGGGTGGTACTCGAAAATTTAGCACACCTAGGGATGGCCAGGGCTCATCTAATAGTCTAGAGGAGTCATATGTGCTGAAGTATACCCTAAGGTCGTTTGAGCCGATATTATGCACTCATGATATCAAAAAATGATGCTAAACAATGACATCTTCATCTTGTATTATTTTCATGGCAGTCATTGGAGAACAAGTTAGTGTGGTTTGTATGTCTTTATAATTCTATCTTATTTATTTAAAAAGAAGAGCAAATTTTTATAATCCCAAACACAAATAGATTTACTATGTAAGAGTTTCGGTGTGTCACTTGTGCCGATTTCATCATGTTTATGTGTGGGAATTTTGATGCAAAATTAAGAGGTAAAATAAGATAAATTTCATAAAACTTTTTTAGTGCAATAATAAAACATATAATTATATATTAATTCTAATAATAAGATAAATTTCATTCAACTTAAAATCGAATTAATTTTAATTTCAAATCTAAGATGCCAAATACCTATTGATTTTCTTATATATGGTCAAGTTAAATCAAGTTCCTATCAATTATCAATCGCCAACCACGTTGTTGTATGCATTTATATTACCCCGCATTAGCTAATATATTAGTGTGTCTTTGTTACGAGAAAACTTGTTGGGATGGACAACCATTGGGCGCCACATCGTTATATACCTCATCGGCAGACGACGTGGCGGTCGATAATTGACCGTCCGAACGTGTTGACGTCCGCACATAACATTTTTTTTTCCTTTTTTACAGGGGTGCAACTCGGATCAATATCACTTTGATTTAGTACTAAATATCTCTATTATTGGAACCAGAACCAACACAAAATACTTGAAAGAGAATCGAGACATTGAAAAGCAATATTTATAAACTTCTTTAAATTTGTGGCATTTACATATAAATATCAATTCTTATGCATTTACATGTCTTGCACCTAAACTTTGTTATTTTTAACATTTATACTACCCAAATCTTTCATATCACATATCAAAATATTACTATTTTAAATGCTAAAAAATGAAATATAATTTTATGCATAGATAAAATTATTTATATATATATATATATATAGATATATAGACACACATACACATACATACAAGCAAACAAATTGATGTTTTAGTTCAACATATATTAAGAGCTAGAATTCATGCACAAGGTGAGAACCCACTTGAATCGATCGAACTAGTTCAGGAATAATTGAAACTTTGATCAATTCATTGTCAATGTGCCCGTAACATTGATATATACAAAATAGTATATTCATATCACTGAAAATATTATCAATGGTGATCTCCATCACAACACCACAACAGACCACCTTGTCGTCGATTATTTTATAAGAAAGGCTGATGAATTATTTGTTGTAATTAATCATGTGAAATATTTTTAACAAGGACCAACATATCCTTGCAAAAACAATAATAACACATCCTCAATTAGTTATGAAAGATCTTTTAGTTTAAAGCTGACTTGAGTTCTCTCAGAATTCTTACAAGTAGCAATCATGCATGAGCCTTCTCATGGAAACCATTACTTCTACTACATCCATCACTTTATCAGGCCAATATTGCAATTTACAAGCTTCACTATTGTCACAACCACCGATTGTACAACTTGTGTCACAACTTTCTCTTGCATCATAGTAATCGCTTGAAAGACCTGTAAAGTAAAATTTGCATGTTATGTTATTGTAAGCAAATTACTGTGCAGCTTTTAAAATAGAATAATGGTTGGAAAAAAAAAAAGGTGAAGAATCCTAATGGGCTTAGTTTGAGGGCTCCTCATGCCTGAAAAAGAAATAATAACTTAGTCCATATCATGTTACTGATCACCAATTGTTATAATTGTTAATGATAATTACAACGGTTGATCTATTTACATCATATCAATATGTTCTTTAATTACAAGGTGAGTAAAAATACTTCATAATTCTTTCCTACAAATATAGATGTATACATAAATACGAGTATAGAAAAATTTTCGCTTATTAAATTTAGCCACCTATTGAAGTGGTTGAATCGATCTTACTTGTCGAAGTGGCTGATTTGAGCCCACCTGCTGAGTATATTCATTTCCCCCCAAAAGAACATCTCAACCCACCTATGCGAAGGCAGCTATCGTAGGTGGGTCATTATAACTAGTTAGGACATCTATCGATTCAGTATTAGGGACGTCTCTCAACACTTGAGACTCAATCCTTTCACCTAGACACCTGGGATGGGCGTTATACTGGCAAAACCTGACACCTCATATCACGGCCTTTTCAACAAAACAACATAGAAAGGCGTCGTATAGTGCAAGATGTACAATGTCGATTATTTTTTTTCCTTTGTGTAAAAAAGGAAGGGAAAAAGAGAGAGAGGAGGGGGGATCTCCCTATCTCTTTATCTCTCCCTCATAAATCTTGCAACTCATGAAGGCTCTGAAAGCCGTACTCCTCCGGGTTATCAGAGACAAAAATTTTATACATTTTCTAAGATTTCCTCTTAAGACTCTCATTCATCTCTCTATAATCTTTTTTTCTCTACAATACAAGGTCTCACGAACAGTACGAGACCCTATGTCTCAAAATGATTCAACATCCTAAAAGTTGTGATGTGGAGTTCACACAAAACTCTGCAAAAAGATCATTTCCGTCTGAAGAATGCCCTTAGAAAATGATGGATTGTACTAGAGAGTTCATGACTCAACAAATTAATGAGTTAAGAGAAATAATGAGAAAGGAAATGCATCACATGTGAGAAGCAACTAGAACCCTTTCTCGGTCCATAACACACACTGAATCATCAAGATCGAAGTCCCATGTCCAAGATCTGCTGAAAATAGAGGGTGTAGCATGACAGGAGTTACCGGGATAAGAGGTACGAAGAAGAAAGAAGCCAAAGCAACAGTTGCATGCCCATAACTTACCAAGAGCTGGGATAAGAAAAGCTCTTGATCCAATATTTGAACGATAAAGATTGCACATGGATGACCTCGATCACTCAGAAAGAAAAGGACCTATTGCAGACTCAATTGGAAAAGAAAGAAAAATAAGACGGATGTTTTCTCCTAATTACTCTAAGAAGAAGAAAGGAGAGGAAGGAAGAGTCATAATCACAGAAGAATGCATTCTCAATAGAGATTTCAGAAGTCAAGGTGTCGAGGAAGATTAAGATTTCATTTCTGGAATCATACAAAGGAAAATTTGATCCCATCGACCACATGAATTCCTTCGAGTTAGTTGTTTGTTTACTCGGGATAAATGACAAGTTAAAATGCCATTTATCGTTCATGACATTGAAAGAATCAACTCTGCAATGGTTCAACTACATGGCGGTAGAAGTTAATACTTCCTTCCTCATATTTAAACAAATGTTTGTGGCTCAATTCGCCAGCACAAAAAAATCTCAGAAGAACTCACAAGCACTCCTAAGAATATACTAGAAGCCCACTGAGAGCTTGAGGAGCTTCATCACTCATTCTCAACGGAAATGTTGACGTTCAAGACTTGAGCCTGCTATCACCCAGGTAGTTTTAATCAGGTCCTACGTGAAGGGCAATTTTGATATACACATGACTTGCAGAAGTCGAAGACGTTAGCAAAGTTTTTGAAGCTCACAAACAGTCACATTTTCGTAGAAGAGTATAATCCTCACCCTATACCATCTCCACTACTAGAATATGGGGAGAAATATCATAGCTAATCTCATGTTGATTTTTAGGACTAGAGGAGTTACTTGAGGAAGGGGAAGCCTTAGAGCACCCCTAAAAAGCACATCCGTCTAGATTGAAGAAATGTTGAGGAGAGAGAGGTTGGGAGAAAATAAAAAAGGACTCGAGAACTACTCCGACTACCCCCTCCCCCCCC
>JXCR01072183.1:253778-283522 GCA_002079205.1 Phalaenopsis hybrid cultivar
AGATTGAAGAAATGTTGAGGAGAGAATGGTTGGGAGAAAATCAAAAAGGACTCAAGAACTACTTCGACTACCCCCTCCCCCCGTTGAAATCGCACATTAAGGGTTTTGATGGCTGCAGTTCTAGAGGCCATCTAGATTGAAGACTATTTCAAGAAGTCATTTCCTAGGAAAGCGGGCACACATGCCTGTGATCCCAATCGATGCTACGCTTATCATTAAGATCATGGTCATGATACAGAGGAATGTTGGCATCTTCGCAACCTAGTCAAATAGTTTATCAAAGCAAAGAAGTTGAAAGTTTTCGTGGTCCCTAAAGCCGACACTCAACGTAAAGGCAAGGTGTCAATCGAGGGCGAGAGTGATGTGCCTGCTCTGGCAATGTTGGTCCACATTGTTAGAGTTTTATCAACCATCTTTGGAGGAGACGAACTCGATGCTTCATGACGGTTCGACATTAAGAAGTTAAAGACATGAGAGATTTGTTCAGTCCCCTTAGCTAAATGTATCAAACTGATCCACACTCCAATCACATTTTTAGATGTCGATTTGTCTATATGCGGAAACCCCTTTAATGAGGCTATCGTAATCACTGTTGTCATTTTGATAGACTCAGGAAGCTTCATAAACATAATGTTCAAAGGAGTTTTTGAGAAAATATGAATCACAATCAATTTATTGGCCACCTCTTTTAAACTTCTTTACGAGACATGCAAAGTCATTGCTCTTCAGGTTACTTGGAGAGAAGGTAAACATCAATTAATGGTGATATCTGATTTCATCGTCGTAGAAGCCCCCAACACATATAATGTCATCTTCCACAGGCCAAAGCTAACCATTTTCAAAGCAATTATGTCCACCAACCACATCATCATCTAGTTTCTGATTGACAGACAAGTAATCATCATTAGTGGAAACCTAGTTCAGTCTCGAATTTGCTACTTATAATGCATGAAGAATGTGCAAGAAGATATCCTCCTGCTCAACCATAACAAGGGCAGCGGTCTTGAAGCTACAAATACCCCTGAAACAGTGCTTGCATCCAAAGATGAAACAAAGAGAACTCGACCAAATAATAATTTGGTTTTCTTCGTTTCCTCAAAGAGGCTGGCATGGTTGATTCCAAAAGAAATGCTTTATGTCATCAATAGAGCTGTTTCGCTTCAACCATTTCAAATTTTCAATTGACTGCAAGTAAAAACACTCCTTATGGCATCAAAGTTAATACAATATTTGGTTGCTCAGATAACAAAAGATGATCTCACAACTCTACATTTTTCTTCCTTCAAATCCACTTTCCTTCAGATGAGGAAGCCTTGATATCATGCCTTTCAGGTGCAAAAGGCTTAGTGGATAGAGTAGAAGTATTATATTACAATTATTACTAGATAAAAATGGAAAGTAAGACCTTCCCCAACAGAATAACCATAAATCTGTGGGCTTTGAAAACTTTGATGCTTGTAAACTCTCTGCATTTCCGTTTGTGTAGAGAGAGAGCTTTGAAGGTCAAATTTTCATTAGACAGATTGGATTGTAGATAAGACATTATCAAAAGATTTTGCTCTCATTTTTTGTAAGGACTTTTTGATATGAGGTTTGAGGCTTACCATAGGTGCAAGACCTATGGCTAATTACACCTCTCAATAAAGGGAAAACACTTTTGATTAAAACTAGTTATTAAACACTGAATATTTAACATAAAATAGCAACAAACTTACATTTTAAGTTGTAAAATTAATCACTTGGAGCTTAAAGTAGATGATAGAGGAAATAATGACAAATTTGATCAAGATCCAATGATTCCATCATCTTGGGTCGTCATGATCTCTGATCTACTTAGTCAAAAAAAGATATTCCGACCCAAATTAACTAAATAATCCTTATTAGCAATAATGAGTTGTGTCATCCAAGGGATCCTTGTAGATATGAGGTGGATGTTTATCTAAGAAAACAAAATTAAGTCGACCTTAGATACATAAATATTTATGTCAATCAATTGTACTATTATGATTCACAACTCAAATTGTAGAAAGTTGTTGGGGAACATACAAGTTGAGACTGTGACCATAATATAATGATGTTGTCTGGCGGCAACCACCCTATCAAAGGGCCCCGGTCGTAATCACTACTTTTAGGTGTCATTTAACGATAATATCGCACAGGCAGAGGACTCAGGTCACATCCTGACAAGCGTGCAATTTCTTCGACTGTGAATATTAGGATATAATTGATATGGCATTCATTCTTTGTGAGTTAAAATCGATCAAAAGTTTGTCACCCTCGATAAACCATTGTGTATAGTGGATGAGGTTTGCTTTAAATATTTTAGTGATTAATTTTAAATTAAGTGTTTGTTTGAAAACATAGATTGAATGTTGGTTTCAAATTAGCCCCTCCGATTGAGATTAATTCTTTTCTTTTTACATATCTCACACCTAAACTTCACATAAAGTTTTCATTTATAGCTTTAAACCTATGCATGAAAAGATTCATTTAATATTTAAAAAGAGGTAATAATGCTATTTTTGATATGATATTAAATATTTGATTGTTATGTTTTAAAATATGAATGTTCATGCATGAGATATGTAAGTGTCACATATGTAAACACACTTAAAAAAAAGGCGAGGAAAAAGAGCAAAGCAAAGATACCGAGTAGGTTGAAGTACGACTTCTGTTGCTATGGCCAAAAAATCCTGTTAAGGATACTTTTACACATAAAAAAGGCATTAAATAAGTCAAGCAGATTGACGGACTATCTATAATAAATTCTAGTTTTTATTTGAATAAAAAGTTTTATTCAATCACTTGAATTTCGTAAGAATTTGAATATTTTTTTTCAAATGTGATTCTTTGTATTCTGACATCCGGCATTTTATTATCTCACATTTTGACAATTATGACTTTTTCCTAAAAAAGGGTTTTGCCATGATTATTTCATTGTATGTTTCCTTTTCTCCAAGGTTTCTCTATCTATTTTTACTATACCTACCTATTCTTCTTCTAACCCTATGACGTTCTTCATTGTCGATTGCCCTGGTTTGTTAAATATCATCCCTTTCTTGCACTCTGGATCGACACAACTTGACATCGGTGATAAGTGATCAAGATCTGCTCACAACTGCTCCAGCTCTATGAAGTACTCCTAGATCGATCTATTACTCTGAACCACTGTCTCAAGCTCACTCTAAATCTTGAACACACTCATGTGTTTCTCTGTCTCAGCATAAAACCACTTAAGCTTTACCCAAATGACCCTCATAATTCGAATGTCGTATACTGAGGATAAAATTGACAGAACAATCGAATTGAGCAATCATGTGTAAATTAAGGCGTGTGTGGTTCTCCACCAATCCCCTTAGCACCGTCACTTTTTGACTCGGCTCCCGTCAGATATCCCTCTAGTCTATCCCGTACAAAAGCAAACTCGATCCAACATGACTAACTCAGATATGTGTCGGTCCATCAAATTTCAGATCTACGGGAGGTAGATTTAGTTTTACCTGCACTAGAACAAGCACTCAGGTAGTGGCTTCCGTTGAGACGCTAGCTCCCTGGATGAGACCAATCAAAACCTTCAGAACTTCAAGTGCCATCTTTCCCAAGATCTTCAAATTCTTTACTTTAGGTACTATTTCCATCTTCTAGCATCCTATATCACAATGATCCAAATCAAGATCACACAGAGATCACATTTGAATCTGATTCTTCGAGTCTTTATGTTGCGATCATGTCTCAAATCTGCCGTCACGTCTTGTCCTCCCTGGTTAGTGATAATCACGACTGTATTGCGGGGGTTCATACCAATCCTGCCTCACGTTAGCATCGCCCCCTTCGTTCTGCATCTTTGAGGCACGCCAATCCCGTTGTTGCCTTCCCTTTAAGCATGATTGTATTGCAATCGCTGAGGACCGTGATCCCTTTATTTTCTGCGACGTTGGCTTCTCCAGCGAATTCGCGAGTCACGATAGTATCATCGTTAGCTTCTCTAATGAGTTTGCGAGTCGCGACACAAGGTTGCGGGTCTCTTAGGGTTTGGCTCTTTGAGTGCAACATGATAGTTTATTTGGAGTTATTATCTCGAGGTTATTTTGAGATTATTAAAAAAAATTATATATTTCACTTCAATAGCTCAAAAATAACCTCAAAATAACATCTGCGGTTAATAACCCTGAAATAACAATGCGAAATTTATTTCGGAGTTATTGAAGTGAAATATATAGTTTTCACTTCAATAATTCTGAAATAACCCAAAAAAAATCTCAAAAAAACCTTGCAGTATTATTTCAAGGTTATTCAAGTGGAACCACAGAGGTTATTTGAAGATTATTTCAGGGTTATTTTGGGATTATTGTGGAGTTCACAGTTTCACTTTAATATTTTTTTAGGTGACCTGATATAAGCACATATGACGATATATTACTGGGAGTCCGCATGTAGAGCTACGTACGAAGTTCGAATAAAAACTTTTTCCTAGGTTCTGACACCAAAAAGAAGAAATTGCTCAAAAAAGTATTTTTTGTAGATTCATATTATAGGTTTAACGGGTTATTACAAACTTTTACAAATAAATCCCTAAACTTATTCAATATTCCCTTTTTTAGCATTAGGACCCTAAATAAGGTCCAATTCTCAACAAGAAATTAGAATTATTTGTTATGTAAGGACTTCCAAGAAAGGGACCAAATGAGTAGATTTGGAATCATTGTGAAAAAAGGGTTTAGCTCAGGATATCTCTAACTAATTTTACTTCAAAACACAAAAAGCTTTTCTTCTTTCACAACTGCAAAATATTTCTTTCTATTTTGCAAAAATATTTTCCACCTGTAAACAACAATATAATTTATAATTGTTTGATTGGTGTCAATATAAAGTAGAAATATATGTCCTGTAGCTAGATAAAAATATCATATAAATTTAACTGAGAATGCCCTGATCCAAATTCTCTCCAAATTATCATATAAATATAACATATTGTTTCCTAGATATAGAAATAATATGAAAATGAATAAAAGAATCCATTTTGAAAAATAAATTCAAATTCTGTTTCAGCTATACTTCTGCACGGACAAAAGGAGGGTTTAGTAATTTCTGTTTCCACAGATTGATGAGGTTGACAGCCGTTATTGTTTAATGAGAATTAATGCATCTAATTGTACACATTCATTAAAAAAATTTTGAGAAGCAAATGATATGATTAGAGTAAATGATCAAAATAGGATTCTTGAGTTTCGTACCTCATTACTCACCCTATTCTTATACCACTTTAAAGAGAAATTATTGCGTCCGAAGTCCGGACATCGGCTGCTTCCAGATAACGGACGCGATACACTGATCACAGAGATTTTATTTTAGCAACTTGTGTATCGCATCCGTTATCCGGATGCAATTCTATGTTCGGACTCCGGACGCAAAAATTTTTCTGGCAGATGAGAACCAGAATAGATTACTAGAAGCTGCTAAATCTTAAAGTTAGAGCAAAGGAATCTAAATGGCATGATTCTGCAAGAACAGGTTGATTACAGTTAGTTTAACATTGCCAACATTAGTTGTATAGCCAAAAATCAAGATCTGTATGATGCACTAAGACAGACCTTTGAGTTTCTTAGCCCCAATTGTCCAAGCCAGGATCACTGGGCTGCCGAGTGCATGCCATTGGATGAATACTTCCCTTCATCCTTCAAGCTCAAGTAGTCTATCCGAAAATGCAGCACAGTCCATTTTATAGTATGGGATCACCTCTATCAAAGATCCAACTCTCCTCCAACTCGAATCGGTCTTGCGATGATCGGACGGGCTTGCAGGGATGTGGCCTGGCGAGTTCGAGGGGAACGAAAGACAATGTACGGCATAGCCATACAAAAACCTGCCAGAAATATAGATCTACGTGTAATGATCTATGTAACTGAGGACAGAAGATTGCCCATTAATAAAATGCATTAATGAAGCGTGAATAGGATTCTTTAGGACTCATGAAACAGTTCAGGGATAAGTATTCAACAGACTACGGCTCTTCTTTATGTTGAGAAATCTTCAGAGAAAACGAATTTCTAATAACAGGAAATCATGTTTATGAAACCCTGCAAAATGAAATGTAATCAAAGCAGTGACATTGCGGTCATAAAGGAATGGTGGATTTATATACAAACTATGCACGATTCCTATGTATTTACATATTTAACACCTAAACTTTGATATTTATATATGCAACACTTCAGTGACATAACCATAATAAAGAATGTGCATGAAAAATTGCATAGCACTTTAAAAAAGTTAGTATTGGTGGTATTGTTGAAATGAAGTTAAGAGATTTCAGTGTTTTACAAGAAAATTTTAAAATTTAGACGTTAGATCTCTAAATAAAAACTGAGGTATGTATGTAAATTCCCAAAAATTTATTATGAATAGATGTTGCAATTAAATTTTTTTATGCCAGGCTTACAATGCTCGTAAAATCATTGCATAAACATTGGAGATAAATTATATGGTCTTGCATGTGTGCGTGCAGATGCGCACGGACCTGTTGTTGCAACGGAAAAGAGAAAACTGTAAATCAAATCACTGTAATAAAATATTAATAATTCATGATATCTACTGAAAAGAAGATCCAGTTTAACTGAAGTGGCCATTTTGTGTTATTGCACCAATACTGGTGTTGAACGACTGGAGGCTTAGTATAAAGCTCCAAAAATAAACGGCCCAATTAAATAATAAGTGAATTGAACTAAGTATAGGTACTATTGCAATCATGAAGTATAATAAAGAGATAGCTCTGAAGTTAGAAAAAATTAAGAAAAACATGCTAAAATTCCATAGAATAAACTTTGATCTCATCCTCTCCAATCCAACGGAGACATCAATCATTTGAAAATCACTCCTAAGAATCTTATCAGCCGCCCAAAGATTCTTATCATCCTCCGAAGCAATCAATTTGAGGATTACGTTAGTAGGTTTTAATAAAAGTATTAATATGAGGGGGTGTTTGGCTGCATCCGAGATTTACATCAAATAGCATTTAGTAAATTTGATAAATCCTAATTTATCAAATCCGGATGCTTTTGAATCCAGATTTGTGTTCGTTGCAGTTATGATTTAATCCAGGTAAATCCAGTGGTCACCTTTGGCAACGAAGGAAGTTACATGGTAATGTGTCTTCGTTCTCATTAAATGCATTAAATCCACCTCTTAGTCGGATTAACTAAATCCAGATTACCATTGAAACAAAGAGGAAAATGGGATTTAACCGAACGCCAGATTTAGTTCCATTATTTTTCATGTTTGTTTGGTTTTACCCTAAATCCAGAGAAATTCAGATATAAATCCTATAAATAAGGTGCTACCAAATCTCACCTCAGAGTATATATGAAAAATAAGAACTAAAAAGGATCATGTTTGGCTTAGTTCGTTCACTATTGAACCAAACACTGTTGGCATCCATTTTTATGCAACATATGTGGGGCACCCTTTCTGAGTGACACGGGCCCACCGTGACTCAAGGATCCCTAAAGACCTTTAAGCGAATGCTTCAAGCACTATAATTGAAGTCTGAACCATCATAATTATGCTTTGAGTTCATCGTTGTAAAAACTACATCACTTTCGGTATCTTCGTTAACGCTCATTCCTGTGATATGGGGTTGTACCTTGCTGATACGGATATCCCTGTTACTCAGACCGTCGACGAAATCACCAACACCGTGTTCATGCATTAAGCTTAAGGTCTAGATAGACGAATTTCATATTGGAACCGTTTTTACTCGGTGATACGCATATCGAGCATCTCCTAGAGCTCTTAAAACGGACTTACGAACCACCTACGGAGGTCTGAGTATCATGTCTCACTCACTTCCGACCTTCCAGCATTCCCACGAGACCGACTTTTACGGGGCGTGACCACATCAAAACCCTCCTGAAGCGTTCTAGGTCCCTCAACCGGTGTGACTACACCCGAGGATGGCGTGACCACACCGGCCAAACAGAGTGCACGATGTAATTACGCCGCTCTCAGGCGTGGCCATGTCGACCCTTAGTTCTGACCACGCCTGAACCAGGCGTGGCCACGCCAGTTCGACCAAATTCGCAAATTCTGCCCTCTGGTCCCCATATTTTCGGCGACGAAGAGGCCATGACCCATGGATAAAGCCCTATTGCCTGGTTATTCACCAAAATATGGCATAAGAAGTAGTTTTGGCCCATTCCAAATTAAGAAAGCGGCTTGGGACACTCTCCCAACAGTAGAAGAAACTAGGGGGAAGGAGCCATTTTGATTGATTGGTTGCCATTGTTGCAAGAGAGCTGAGGATCAACGGAGCTTCGAGGAGGAGTTTCTGCATACTCATGGGCACTCACGTGTCTTCTTCGAGGATGGCTTGCATATCAAGTTTATTCGGCGTGAAATTCTCCTCAGTGAGAAGTACACCACCTCACTCTTGTTATGTGTCTTGCATGCACAATATCTCGTTTCCTATGACAAAATTTACATTTACCGTAGGCATGACATATCATATTACTTGGCACGGATTACGCTTCAAAGGTCTTTGAATCCTTCAAGTATGTGATGTGCATTCACTTGGGTACATGGCTACCACGTAGCATGGATCATGCCCCAAAGGTCCTTAAATCCATTCATTGTGCAAGTTATGTCGCTAATGGCTCTACCTTGGTTTGTCATATGTGTGTCGTATGTCCTGAGTAACGCATCTGCATTTCTGCACTAGCGGCTCATTCGTCATGGGTATATGTCACCATATAATTATGACGAACATTTGTTATCTCGTGATCACTCCTACTTCGACCGAGTGGTCACAACGCACTGGATCAATTTGCATCAGCATATGCATCCCCGATCATCTCAACGCAAAACTGGCTCCTGAGCTGAGTGACACTGTGCTGGTCATGACGCGACATCTAGTATTGCCCGCGAGAATGTCTCGATGGGCAATACTAGTTATCACACCGTGACTAGCACATGTATGTTATGCTAAGGTTCAAAGGGGTCTAATAGGTGGCACTTAGGTTTTTCCTTTTTTTAGGACCTATTTTAAAAATATAAAAATCTATATTTTTATTACTTATATGCACCAAATTTTCAAAAACATATTTTTAAACTAGTTGCATTTCTAGTTTGGACCATACATAAGGTCAGCCTTTTGAAACTTAAGTTTTTTAATAAAACTTGCATATAGTGACAACTCTTAGAATCCTTGGATCCTCGGAATGGAGTCGAGAACGACGACCTCATCATACACCTGTCTTTTGCCTTAATCCCGCACTCACTTAGATGTTGTGATAAAACACTGCACGCTAAATGGTGTGTTAGACTAAGACTAGGATGTTATATAGTTTTTTCGACGTCCAAACTATAGTTCTCTGTTGGTTTGGTTGTCTTGTACAAACATCACTTTTGTGTCGCTTTATGTGTCTATTAGGTGTGAAACGTGCGCACTAATATGTTATGGGTGGTCTTCTAGCAGGGAGTCATGTCCAATAAGGAGGATATGTAATTATTTATCTAATTATAGTTTCTAAAGGTACTGCTTAGCCGTCCTCCCACTGAAGATGGCCACGATATTGCATGTAGGTAGCTTTATCCTAATATTGTTTTTATGCAGGTCAAATCTTTTTTTACTTTCCTCATATACTTTTTAGAGTCTTTAGGAGAGTTTTATATTAGAAAAAAAGGTACGGGCACGAGTTTCGAGATGCCAGACGGGCGGAACCACTTGACGAGGACCAGAAGCAGCAGACTTGAGTCTCATACCTTAATTATAAATCTCATTTATAGATAAAATTAAGATCAGGTGTATACTTATGCGATGTTTAACCGTATTTTATTATTTTTGGCATATGTTGCTGATCCAGTGACACCCAGCCTTTTATTCTTTCATATTTGACTTGTTTTACTTCCCTATTTCTTAGATGTGCTTGTTTGTTACACCCTTTTTACTTGTCGTTTGTCTAGAATCATCATTATCATTTAGGCTCTCAAAGAACCTAAAACTTATAAAAATCTTTTCAAAAATCCTAATAAAAGATTAAGCCTAATCAAAATTTAGGATTGAAATATTCAAGAATTTTTAAAACCTATCTTTATTTTCTTGCATAGCCTTCAGGCTGGATTTTAAATGGGTTGTATTGCATGTTTATCATCGAAGTCATAACTAATAGAGTTTCCACGCTTATGATTTATTAGACAACTAAGTCATACTTGCATGTCCCGAGCAGAAACCTTGGTGGTTCTCCAACCTGACTAACCCAACTTATATTTATACTTAGGTGGTCATCTAATGTGCTTAGCGTGTTAGTGACTTCCCCGACCCAGATGAGGAGTAAGTCCTTTGTGGGAGCAATTTCAACTTTGTAGCTGGACCTCTTGTCTATTTTCACTACAGCGTCTTCCTCACCACTTTGGCAAGTATAAGTTTCATTTGTGCTCTTCCTAGCTACATAGGGTCATAGGATTTGAGTTTCTTTCTCTTGGTATTAGGGCTATCGAGATACCCTTGAACGACGCAATTCACGGATTGCTGACAAGAGGGTCTCCAGTCGTGGGTAGACTTTGAGTCCTAATAGCTTGGAATGATGAATTTGTAATATCCTGACTTGGTTATCTCTACCCGATTAAGATTGCTCTTTCCTTCCTTTTTTTACCCCTTTTAAGCCCCACCGCTCCTTTTGACGCTTCGTTGATGTCGTTTCGTAGGCCCCGATTGCGGATAGATTGTCACATATTTGGGATACGATGATTCGCCCTCTACCCTTATGACCCGGTTAGGCTTTGGAAGCATGGTGCAGACCCTACGAGTCGACCGGGTTATTTCATGAGCTTTATGCATCGATGAGTCGCTACCCATTTGAGATGTGAGAGATCTACTCTTTGCCCAGTGGCTTAGCGAGAGACTTGAAAGGCACGAGATGTTCCTGTGAGGTAACCCTCCTTTGTGACACCCTGTACTAATCTTCACTTTAATGTAAGCAAGACTTCTCTAATTGAGAGTATTATTGGGTGTTCCCCAAGATGTAATTAACCAAATGGATGTGTTCCTTTGGGAGTTGGTCTTGAACCCATAACAAAATATTTTTTTGGTTCTCTGGTTATTTGGGTAGCTTATGTGAATATTCTTTAGTGGATATTTGGTTCAAGGCACCTCGATCCGATCTTGTTCGAACGTACACCCTTGACCTATCGTACGAAATTTTCCCCACATAAGCTCTCCAAGTTCTTTTCATTTTGTCTATATAGTCATTGTCTTAATTCCTTCTCTTATAATCCCTCCTCTACTCTGAATTGTTCGTACAATTCAAGTAAAATGGCCCATTGAAAAAGAGAATCCTAAGGCAATGATCAGAGAGGCTGACCACTCTGAATTACATAAAGAATCGAAACAAACACAAATAAGCTAAAGCTCATTGGCAAGCAGAAAAAATTTTGGGTTTATCTTTAACTCACTATAGAGCCGAACAATCTGAATGTGAATAACGAGTTATATAAATGAGAATCAAATGCATCAAAAAAATTCTATTTTGTGGCTTCAATTTTAAGAAAAAAATTTAAAACATGATAAGGGCATCAAACTTTGTTTTTTTCTTGATTATTAAGTAAAAGCAATCTTTTTGAGTAGTTATAAAAATAAACAAATAGAACTTCACCAATAAATATGTATGTATAATTATAAATACATATATTCAATTTTTTTCTATAAGTTTAGCCTTTATTAATCCAAATAATATATGTACATATATTTAAACATACATACATACATTTTTATACCCATGGTGTCCATTATTATTATTTCATGTTGGAAGATTCACAACACTAGAATGATAATTTAAAGTCTTAGCATTCCACAAAAATCTAACACAAAAATAAAAGAAAAATATTAGGAGAAAACACCAAAACTTTTACGTACAAAAACCCTAGAAATGGAAAAAACCACAGGGTCTAGCCCAGACAAAATAATTTGTTATGTAATTGTAAGTACATAGGTTCACTCTTGTCAAAAATTAGAAAATATGAAATTACAAATCTGATAATCACATATGTACAATAGTAGTTAGCTATAATAGTCATAATTGCGCTACAAAAAATATGTTTCTTCGTTATAATATAAATAGCTGGCCACAAAGATCATAGTTAGTTACTACAAAGATAGTAGTTGGTCACAAAGGGTATAGTTGATGGTTGCAATAACAGTAGTTGGTCACAGAGATCTTAATTCGAGGTTGTAATAGTAATAGTTGACTAGAAAAATTGTAGTTGAAAGCTGTAATAGTAACATTTGGGCACAAAGGTCGTAGTTGAAAGCTGTAACAATAGTAGTTGGCCACATAAGTCATAGTTGGTGGTTGCAATATCATTAGTTGGTCATATAGGCCGTAGTTGGTGACTGTAATATCGTTAGTTGGTCACATAGGTCATAGTTGATGATTCTATTAGCGTCAGTTGGTCATGGAGCCTGTGGTTGGAAGTTGTAACAGAAGTAGTTAGCCACATAAATCGTAGTTAATAATTAGACCCCTTCTCTTAAGGAGAATAGGGTTACAATTTTACATTAAACAAGGTAAAAAAATGCAGTTGTTAATAATTGACATATTAACGTTACATAAAGATCCAACACACACACGGTTAAAAAAAAATATACGGAGGCACCAAAATTTTTATGTGAAAAAATCCTGAAAAATGGAAAAACTATGGGACCTAGCTCAGACAAAGTAATCAATTATAGAATTCTACATACACGTCCACTATTCTCGTGAATAAGAGAAGATAGAATTAGAAAGTTGATAATCAAAGATGTACAATAGTAGCTATAATTATAATTGGGCAACAACAAATATGACTTATGGTTATAATACTAATAGTTAGCCACAAAGGTAGTAATTAGTTGCTACAAAGGTAATAGTTGGCTATAAAGTCTGTAGTCGGTGGTCACAATAACAGCAGTTGGCCACGGAAACCGTAGTTGAAGGTTGTAATAGTAGCATTTGGCCACATAAGTCGTAATTGAAAGTTGTAATAATAGTTGGTCATGTAGATCATAACTAGTGATTGTAATTTTGTCAATTGCCCACATAGGTTGTAGTTGGTGACTACAATATCAGCAACTAGCCACAGGTCATAATTGGTAATTGCAACAGTGTTAGTTGGGCATAGAGACCGTAATTGAAAGTTGTAACAGTAACAATTTGTCACGCAGGTCGTAATTGGTGATTGGACCACTTCACTCAGGGAAAACGATGTTACAATTTTACATTGGACACTGCATTTGTCTTTATACAACATAAAGAAAAATACAAATGTTAGAAACAACTGATTTATTCTAGCTATGATGATCATAATCAGTAGTTGGTCAGCATTTACGGAGGTTGACAGTTATCGTCGAGTTTTTAATATGGGTGTTATACGTGACAACTGTATTTAGGATACAACATTTGCAAACAGAGATGAACGGTGGAAGAAGATAGGTGGTGAAAAACAATTACGGTCGACGGTGGTAGATAGTGGCCAACGAGTGATAGTTGACGATGTTCGGTGGCTATAGAGACGGAAAGTTATTCCCTGAATTTTCAGTTCAAAACGGACTCTGGAATTCATTTTCTTCTCGTCTTTCCCCTCAAGAGAAGATAGGTAGGCTATTAAAGCCTCTGGCGTAGAGGTATTTTAGTTTTTTGACACACAACTTTCCTAACCGCCTGATTGAACAGCTCATTGATCCCTCTTAATGACCTCAAAAATCGACAAATTTAGACTTGTTGGATTTCTCTCATCGAGACGCTCGATTTTACTATAAATATGTCAAATTTAGAGTCTGTTTAATCATTTAATTGACGATTGAAAAATCTTCAATTGTACTTCAATAGCATGATCTGAGCTTAATTGGACCCGAATCGTATCAATTTTGGTATCATTGAGTTCGTCTTAATGAGACAATCAATGTGATCATAAACTTCCTGAAAATGGGGCCATAATGATATTGAATTTGAATTTAAAATATTTATGGTTCAAAAATGCATAAACACTAGTTCTTGATAAAAAATTTTTGATGGCATGCCAATTATTATCATGTAACTCGAGCGATTATTCAAGAAGGAAGTCATGCAAGCATTTAGAAAAATAAATAAATAATAAATAATCAAGCTTGTGGTATTTCAAATGGTTATGATTCTACTGTAAATTTATTCCACAAGAAGAAATATATAACTCAAAAGCTAATGCAATATGACTTGACAAGTAAAATTAAGCATTAGAGGGTGAAGAAGCGACTGTGTTGACGATTACGACACAGCATCGAAGGCATCATAACTTTCAAATAAACAAATACCTGTCAAGCATAAGACGAATAATCGATGCTTCCGAGAACTGAAATCAACGAAGATGAAAACCTAACTTGCAGAGGGATAGAGAGAGAACACGAGGCCAAAACCCTGAACTGCAATTGAAATCCTTGTGAGGAACCTAAGGTTTCATTTTGACCGGCTCTACCGGAAGGGGAAGATCTTTTTTTTAAATTTAATTATGTAATTATTTATTTATTAAATTTCAATAATTTTTTATTTGGGGCCAAATACGATTTGAACTATTACAAATTTTAAAAATGTAATTATAATTTTTTTAAAATTACTATGTTATATCATAATTCAGGAGTCATTTCTTCATTTTAATAATCTAAATGTAAAAGTTTTATTCTTATATACGCATTTATTCTTTATAACAAATATAAGATATTTAAATCTATTTATATTCTTAATTTTTTAAATTACCCTTTATAATATATCCCTTCAATCGTCTAATAATTAAATGTTCTTTTCCTTTTTAATATAATTTTCACCATTGTTAATATTTTCATTTATTTTAGTTGTTTCGCTAATTAAAATTAAATTACAAAAAAAAATAAAAAATGCTTACTGCTTAATGTCTTTATTAAGTGCATCAGAAATGTGACCGCAAGAATCTTGAGGATTAATGAATCGCGTGAAGAAGACAGATGAGTATTGAGACATGTAGCGTTATTTTGGTAGGATGAATCATCGTCGCCTGAACCAAAAAATGTCATGCATTAAGACCAATAACAACTTAACCGACGCAAAGGTAGTCACAATCAGAACTCTCACCTAGCATTTTACGAATATTTATTTTCTGAAGGAAGACTGTCTATCATATTACGGCAATGCACAATTTGTCTAATGGAATGACCCTTCTTAAGAGCAATGAGTATCATGATGAATCTCGGAAAAGTCGATCGAGAATCTTTCAGTTGGTCGAACGATTATAGCCACCGAGCGAAGGCCAAACGACCAAACAGAATAGTTATGAATATGAAATAATGTCAGCTACAGTTACAGGCATGGAGCGACGTCAACAGTGATTACCAGGTTTTAAGAAAAAAAAAATCATAGTGCTTTCATATTTAAAAAAAAAATAATAGTAATTTTATCATAACAATTCTATCCTTATGTTTACTTATTCTTGCCAAATTAGCATTTTTATAACAATTATAGGCAATTTGATTTTTTTTTTTCCTCCAACATAAATTTAAACATTAATTTTCTAATAATGATCACACCCTATTGATTTGCTAATTCGAAATTCTCCCCAATTAATTTTTTTTTTTAAATAGTTTAATTTACTTTAATAAAATAAGCATGTAACAGCGGCCTTCAAAATAAAAGCTACGAAAAAGTTGCCACAAATGCAAACGAATCAAAATGCCGTAGGTCTTCTATTTTCAATATGCGGTCAATTCTATTGACATGACATTTATTCGGCTAACAAAATTATGATTTATGAATTTGGGATCTCCTTATTAAGCCTATATGATTTCCATAATTCACATACATATCATATAATTCTTATGGATACGTATCTATTGAATTCATATTTATCATGTGAGGCATACTCAGAGAACGTATGAGTCGGAACTGCTGGTAGAGGTAGAGAGAGAGAGAGAGAGATAGAGAGAGTAAATAGCAAATTGTCCATCGGGGGCAAATTGGGATATTCACGGGCTCTGTGACTCTTTTTATATATCGAAAGTAGAGATTGAAGGCGGAGAGTTCTCTCTAAATAAGAAAAGTTTAAAGAGAATAGCTAAAAAGCCCTTTACGTCTGATATTGTCTTCTTATTATAGGAGATGCAGTGAAAAAAGTATAAAATTACATGTTGTGGCCCAACTTTAGGTCTGATTATTGTGTACGAACACTGCACGCTAATTTTTGGGCTGTGTCCGATCAAGACTGTGAAAAAATTTAGAGTGGGCTTCACTTTAACAATTAAAAAAACAAAAAAAAAATATTTCAATGGTCTTGATCGGATACCGCACGAAAATTTTTGTGCGGTGTCCGTACGCAATGATCCAACTTTAGAGGGGTTGTATAGGTATTATCCTTTTTGCACGGCAGATCGTTGGATCGGCTAACTGAGCTATTTTTGGCCGACTTTTTTCCGGACACTTGTCGGCCTTCGTTCTTAGAAGCGGGTCAGTTCTAGAGAGGGACGATCGGTTGACTTGCCTATTTATTGTCCAATGTGATCTTTGGGGGAACAGTTGAGAGTTTTGTGCTGATATTTGTCAGATAGTTAGGGTGTTAGAGTTTTATCTGGTGGTTGGCATGGATATTATGCCCTTTGTCGGCCTAGGTGGCCCTTTGGTCGTCTGACCTTTGATCGGCCGGTCTAGTGGCCTACAACTGGTCGGATTCACGAGGACTTGTAGCTTTTCGTCAAAGGAATCCGTGTCATGTCATTTAATCTAGATCGTTAGATTGTCTCGAGAATTTTGCCGACAAATTTTGGTGTACAATATCTAACATCTAAAACTTGATATTTATATTTATAAGATTTGGAGTTATAAATCTATGTATTGAATCGAAATATGTCTAGTTGACCGTGCACCAGAGATAGAGCTTTGGGTCGGAGAAAGGAGGTTGAGAAAGGAAGATTTCCCTTGACGGGGGAAATTGGGGTGTTCTCGGGCTTTGTGGACCCAATTTATTCCATAAAAGATATATGTTACAAAGAAGGGAGATTGAGAGAGGAAGATTTCTCTCGACGGGGGTAATTGGGGTGTTCTCTGGTTTGTGGACCAAATTTATTCCATAAAAGATACATGTTACAAAGAAGTGATCTCAACCCCCCTCATACATGATAAAGTCTTCCTATTTATATAAGATAGGTGGGGCAAAATATGAAAATTATATATTTAGGCTTGCTTCAAAGTGAAGAACATAGAACATTCTTGCCCAACAAAAGGAAAAACTGGAGAGATCGGCCCGCAATAGCAAGAACAAAATAGGAGGGATTGTTTCCTTGTCCTGAGAAGAGTTCTAGAATTGCTTGCTCTCCCCTCTAGAGCCGTTCACCCCGGAGTGGAGTCATGAAGTTGTTTGCCCCTGTGGCGTCGAGCTCGTCACTGTCCGATGTTAGATTTTTTTTATAATTTTTTGCACCCCTTGCGGATCTTGTCGCTGGTGGGTTTTAGATATTTTGCACTAGTCGCAGAACTTGTCGCTGTCGGGTATTAATTTTTTTTTGCACCCATCGCGAAGCTTGTTGCTGTCAGCAGTTACATTTTTTTTGCACCCCTCGTAGAGCTTGTCGTTGTTGCCTGTTACATTTTTCTTGCACTCCTCACAGAGCTTGTCGTTGTCAGATGTTAGATTTTTTTGCACCCCTCGCGTAGCTTGTCGCTGCCGGATATTAGATTTCTTGGCCCCACTAGTGGAGCTTGTTGCTAGGGGTGGGAACGAGCCAAACACGAGCGAGCCCGAGTTTAATTCGTGTTTGGCTCGTTAAAAAATATTATTATTCGCGTTCGACTTGTTTGCTTAGCGAGCCAAACATGAGTTGTTCGCGAACAAAAAATCATTTTGAATTTCTAATTACACAGTCGTAAAATGTTAAGGGTTGGGGAGAGATTTAATTTTTATTGTTTATATTACAACATTATTTAAATACAATTTAATATATATTTTATTCTATTTTTTAATTAATAATTTTAATTGATTATAAAAATTTGTAGTCTTGTAGTTAATTAATTAAAAAAACTAATATATATATATATATATATATATATATATATATATATATATATATATATATATATATATATATATNTATATATATATAATTGATTAGTAGTATTTCAAGTCAAAACGAGCTGAACACGATCAAACAAATCTTTCTTAGAGTGTTTGGCTTGTTAACTTGGAGAACAAATCGAATGTGAGCTTTCTGTGAGTCGAACACGAGTTGTTTGCGAACAACGAACATTTTTTACAGCCCTACTAGTTGGTGATAGGTGTTAGATTTGCTTGCACACCTCGCCGAGCTTATCGCTGCAGGTGTTAGACTTTTATTCACCCCTTCTGAAACTTGTGGCTGCTAGGTGGCGAATCGTGTATCAACGATTGGGTGTTCATGACTTCAATTTCAGTTATTTTGTTATATATCGGTCGGTTAAGGTGTTGGGGCGGCCGGCGGCCTAGCAAGGTGAACGGTGGAACAATGGAGGCCGACTAACGCAGCGAGGAGGCGCAGTAAGACAAGGCTTAATCCGAGGAACAAAAGTTCTAACGGAGACAAAAACCAAAAAAGAACAATATTAAAGAGTTCTAAATGTGACATCATCATTTATCAAAATGTTTCTAACACCAGCCTGTGAATATTTTTTAGGAAAGAAGACCGGTCATCATTGTGCAAGAGCAATAAAATCAGTCGATGGTGAGAAATTTGATAATGAGAGGGTCGGTGCAGATCCCTGCGTGAGCAGAAAGGAAAGTAGATATCGGTCGGGAGGCTATTGGTGCAGATTTTTTGCGACAGAGAGGTCGACGACGCAGGTTATCTCTATCTCTATAAGTGGGGAGCTCGTCGTCGGCAGCGAAAAATAAGTAGAGCGAGTCCATTGACGTGCGAGTTCCTTTTGCGACATTGCTCGTCTTCTTGTTGATGACACGTTCCACTCTCACTGCACCTTTTAGAATGTTGAATCCAAACTTTATCCCGCAGACCGTGCCCAATGAGTAGAGCATTTGGCCGAAGAAAGGAGGTTGAGAGAGGAAGAGAAAGAGAGAATGAGATGAGGAAGATTTATCCCAACCAGAGAAAATGGGGTGTTTATGGGCTCATAGACCCATTTTATTTCATAAAAAAATATAAGTTACAAAAGAGTGATCCCAACCCCACCTCATACATCATAAAACCCTCCTATTTATAGAAAATAAGAAGGGCCAAAAAATATAAAAATTACATATTATTAATTAAATTTTAATGTTATTAACAAATTGGAGTGTTATGAATATAAATATTATATTATAATTATATAATCTTTTTTGAAATAAAATGCTACTTTTTGCAAAAAGGAAAATGTCGTATGATTTCTTTAGGAAAACAACAACCCAAATTTGAAAAATATAATATTTACAACATGACTTTGCCATCACCTTTACCACACCTAAATAAAAAAGGAAGAACCGCCTCAAATGAATCCTTATCCGCCATAGAAATTATATTAGGGTTAAGAATATAGCAAAGATTGATCGAAATCTTTGTGAGGGAGACATTTGTTCTCAGTAGTGGAAGACAGCAGCAAGGAATATCCACAGCCAGATATTCTTTGTGGAAAATTGGTGGCAGGCCCGGAAATTCTTCCTGCTAAAGCCAACATAGTACTATTTTACGTGCAAGCTATTGTAAAGGAGTTGTGGAGGGTCTTCTCTCTGATTATAAGCCTCATGTTTTTAGGTAATTTAGTTGCATTATAATGTAAATTGCTAAAAAATAAGTTTTTACATATATTTTTTTTTATTTTTGAAAGTTGAGTCATAATGCTCCTCATATGTGTTATTCATTCTCGTAGGAATTGAACCTGGGTCAGAGGGGTCTTACAACTGACAACACAGTTGTCTATCCAGTTAACACATAATGACACACAAGTTATAATGATATCAGCATACAGACAATCATAGCGAGAAAAATCCCAACTGTTTTCATTACAGTGAATTTTAAATCGTTGAAATTGTTAGTGTCGCAATGCTCCTTAGTAACGGCTTAAAATATTTTGATGTGCTTTTTAAATATTGCAAATATTGCAACAACATAAAATTTTTTTTAGTAGTATTACATGTAGAGTGCAGTGTTGTGCTCATTGTTTATGTATGTCATATATGTCATACATATTATGCTTGTTATATTTTGTGCAATGTTCGGATATAATTATGCATCATGAGTTTGGACGTAATATTCTCTCCTTAATTTGAGAGAGGATCTTCTACCAACTCTTTTATAAATCTTACATTTTTTACAAATAGTTTTTTAGGAACAAATTCAATTGAAATTCATTAAATATCATGATGCCTTAAGACAAATTATAATTTGGCTTTACTTGAGGCATGGTCAGTACATTGTCATTATTTTAAAAGAATTTACAAATATATAATGTAATTCTTATGAATTAACATATATAATACTTAAATTTTAACATTTATTTATATATCACATAAAATTTTTATATGGCATTAAAAATATCATTAATAGATTTTTCCGAAGAGAAATCAACATTTTTCATGTACATATTTGAATAGGATTGTAAATTGAAAAATTATATAAATAAATACCAATATTTGGATGTTAAATGAAACAATACACAAAAAATATATAATATGTAAGTATATTTTCTTATTTTTATCTGTTAAATATATATATATATATANGCTAGAAAACACATTGCGAATCAGGTGGCAAGACTTTAAAATCAAACTTAGCTTATCAATTCGAGGTATTTGAATTTCAATTTAAGCTTAGCCTTGTGAATTTTGGTACTTCAATTTTAGCCTAAAACCCAAATGTATTAAGTTATTTTTTAAAGTACAAATATTTAATATTTGGGTCAATTCAAATGATTCAAATAGAAGAGTTTAGATTTGAAAATTCCAAATTTTTTTATTAACTGTAAACTCTAAGCTCTTAATTTTGAAAGATCAACTTTACGTTAATCTAACCATCGAGACTTAAGTTTAAAAGTTCACATTAACTTTGATTTTAAATTTTAAAATTTCAAGTTTGAAAAGCTCAAAAAATTTATATTATCTTTAAAAGCCCTAAGAGCCTAAAGTTTTAAAAATTTAAAATATTCAATACTTTTAAGCCTAAAAATTTTAAACTCTCAAAATTTTTAACCCATTTTAAAATTCAAATGATTTATTATAAAAATGCGAAAATTCATGGTAAAAGTAGTTTACAAATCCAAATCACCCGAAATTTCAACAGCTTCTATACGCTAACCCCCATTTGTGAGCACATGAGAATGTCAGTCTTCCCAATTGTCTAAAGAGTCGAGCTGGTCAGTGTCGTGAGACACTGCGGTCGGGAAGCAAAAGTATAAAGTTAACTCGCGATCTTAAAAGACGCAATGAGTCTTTAAAGTACCTACTCGAAAGATTAAATATCAAACCAGTATTTCCCAAATGGTACTTTGTTTTCCCCGAACGAAACTTAATTCCCTACAGACGGGTGCTTGTTTTTTCACAAACGGGTGTTTTTAAAAAAATCCCCATTTTAAAAAGGTTTTCCAAACAAGTTCGCGCTTTTCCCCTGTTGACCTCATTTTTAATGAGGTCTAGTATTTCTCTTAGGGTTTAGGATCTAGCCTTAGGAATCTCCCGGCGACTATCTTAGAACCTTAGAAATGGGGACCCGTCTCATTTTAGTTCGACCTACTTCCGTCCCCTTTTGGAGTTTCACGTGGGTGGTATCGACTTCTAGCACTTAGAAGGGTGAAACCGACATGAGGAAACCCAAAAGAGATTCCTATAGAACCTTTCTGAGCCTTAGGGTGGCCTTCTGCACAATTCGCACTCCCGCGCACACAAAACTTTACAATTCGGAGAGTCGACGCGTCCGATCGCCACAATTCACATCGCTTGCACTGTTATTTGTCGAAGACTCGAGTAAATCTTTTGAGACGATCGATCGCGGGTCAAAATTTTGTGAAATTTGAATTTTGACGCGTTTTCGACCCGATTGTCGACGACGTCGTCCGAGCGACCCCGGANCATCTTTTTAAAAGTGAAATACACATTTTTATGCATAGGTTTATGACACCAAGATATTATGAGTGTAAATTTTAAATTTTTGGTGTTAGATATATAAATATATAAAAATTGTGCGGTATCTATATATTTTTTTCTAATATTTATTTATTTATATAAATCATAATTTTCATTTTTTTTTGGGGATTTGAGTGTGGCCTATATCATAGTTTGGTGAACCTGCCTTAGATGAGCATGATTGTCCATTAACAATGATGAATAAATGCTAGACTCCATTATTTAATTCACATAATATTCAAACCTTATTGATTTATTTATTAAAACATCACTCAAAAGCAAATTTAAAAGGGAAATAAGAGGGCAAGTGTCCCCTAAAATTTTAATATGTATTTGTACATACTTATATTAATATATACTAGTAAGATCCCTCTATTTGATGTTTTAAATAATAAAAATTAACTTGTGCACATTTCAAAAAATAAAATTAATTTATATGCTAACATTAAAAAGTTTTTTTCTATTCAGCAAAATTGTTGCCTTTAGAAGGATGTCTTTTGCATTAGATAATGGCCTAACTACATTTGAAGGATGCACAATTGTTGTTTTATATTTAAGAAAATAATACATAAATAATCTTTTTTTAAATGCATAATTTTCTTGTTTAAGTAATTCATTTGATAGTTATCCTAAACATTTTTAATTAGTTCTAATGAGAAGTGAAGCAATAAATCTATTTTTAAATTGAGAAAAATGGCATTTCATAGTAAATGAGGCTATTGTGCTAGGGCATATAATCTTTAAATAAGGCATATAAGTTGGTAAGACACAAGTTAAGGCGACTACAAAATTTCCACTACCCACTATAGTAGAAGGAATTAGAGGTTTATTAGTCCATAAAAAAATTTATCTTTCCAACTTATATGTAATGTATGTGAATTTGCAACATTGCATCAAGATAAAGAAGGAATAGAGTGTTTCATGCTATGTATTATACTAATAAAATATTGAATGAAGCATAATTAAATTATGTGACAACTAGAAAAGAACTATCAATAGTTCTCTTTTTCTTTGATAAATTTTGTGTTTATTTGATTGGTGTGAAAGCCATTGTGTATACAAATCATATGATATTATATTAAATACACATATAATCAAATACTTGCAATTAAATAATCCATTATCTTAAAAACAATTAAAAATAAAAGTTGATAACTAGACTTGTGTTCTCTGTGGATATTTATGTGGTTTCTCTTTATAAATTGTGGCGGAGATCGGAAGAGTTTTGGAATATTAAAAATTAAAAATTAAGATTAATCTTATGGTCTATTTTGGGCAGCTACAACTGTTTGAATAAGCAGCTGTCAAGCTGCTATAAAATAAGCTGATGTTCAAAAAGATACGGTGATTATTATAATTTTTTTTAATGAAAAAGTCAAAATGCAGCTTTCTAGAAGCTACTGCAGGTAACCATGTCTGATGGCAAAACACAATTTTTTTTTAAACAAAACACATTTTTGCTGAATAGAAAAAACTATAATGCGGCACTACACCAGTACCGCACCGCCGTCTCAAGCTTACTCTTAGTTTAAGTTGAAGTTACCGTTATCTTGTATATTAACCTCAATTTATTTATTTTTAAAATTCTTGTTAATATATTTAAATTACAAAATTTATTTTAATAATAAATTTTAATTATATATTTACAATAAAATCCTGAGTTACGACATAATTGGCAACTAATAATCAATGAATTCTCAATTTAAACTACTACTTTGTGTTTCATTACAAGTTTTCTTGTAACACTAGCAATGAAGGCAAATTGACAAAAATTGGATGGTACTTTCATACACTACACAATTTTTATGTATTTATAAAAATAACATCAAAAATTTCATATTTACATATATAACCCTCAAATATTTAACATTGCATCAAAATTACCACAATTATTAATATTTCAAAAGTGAAATACATTTTTCATGCATACGTTTATACTAACAAAGTATTATAAATTTAAATATCAAGCTTTATAAGTTAGATGTGTAAATATGTGATATGTGTGAAATTTTCAAATAAAATAAATTAAATTATAAAAAAAGAATCACTATTTCAAAAAATCACATCAATCAAAAGAGCTAAGTTTTATTGAATCTTTTAATTTTGATCAAATAATGCACGCACTTAGAAAAAAATACTAGACTTTTTATTCATGAAAAGAAAAAGGTCAATATATCCTAATATATTTGTATTAAAATGTGCCTATCAAATCATGTGATAAACCTTTTTCTAAATGATTTCATAATCATATGAATTCTCATATATTTTTCTATGATATTCATGCATATGAATGTCTAATAACTTAAGATTTATCTTCTGTCTTACAAGTATTAAGAAAATTTCTTTAAAAAACTTCATATAATTTGGTGGGTAACGGCTCATTTAAAAAAATAAATAAATAAAATATACTGAGAATATACTAAAATTCAACACTTAATATTTAAATTATCAAAAATATTAAAAATATAATATTTTACATCAAGCAAGTTCTTATTATCAATCTTTCAACCGTCACGTTGACTTAAATTAGTATTATTTTCTCTCGGTCATAATAAATAAGTCAACTCATAAGTTGGTTCAAACCCATAAAATTAAGCTAGAACTCGATTAGTGAGACTAGCTCAGGCTCAAGCTGATAGGGGCTTGAGCAACTCGACTTGTTTGCATTCCTCTAAAAAAGGAAAATATTGTGTCTAGAGTCCAAACGCAAACTGCGTTCGGACAACTGGAAGCAATGCACTGGGCGGAGTTTTTTTTTCCCTCGCTGCGCTCGATGTATCATGTCTGTTGTCTGGACTCCGGACACGAGAGAGTTTGAGGAATAAGAGATTCATTAACTCTACAATCGAACAAAAATTAACATGATTGTATGTTTAAACATGAAAGAGAAGAGGATATAAACAACACAGGTGGTGATAACATCAACCTTTTAAAAGACATCATGTTCCCATGCCATAATCCGGTCACCACTACACAGTTCCAGTTGGTGGCAAAGACAGTCNATTCTCCACGCGAAAGAAAGTTGACTTCGCGTGCGTCCTTGCCCAACACTCTCTGCAAGCCGTGCCAGTCTCCTTGAGCTGTGGATTTCCTTTTCTTGGTAGTTTAACTCTGGGAAGCTTGTTCCCTGGTACACTGGAATGGCATTCCTTCTCTTCTTCCTGATGCTTCCCTCGCTGCCATTACTCCCGCCGCTCGGTCCGAGAGACTTCGGTAGCTTCGCCTTCTGTGGGCAGGGAGCGTCCATTTTCTCTTCTTAGCCCGATTCGAGTGTCGTGGACCGTTGGGTGTGATCTCTTTTCTCTTCTCCTCTCTTCTCTGCATATAAGGATAGCTTCCTTTGATTTTGAGGTTGTTGAAAAAAGTTTGCAAAAAAAAAAGAGTGGAGTGGGAAATTTTGGCTGTGAGGAGATTGGCAAGGGAGTTTCTGGGAGAGGATTTCTTTGAGGTGGTTTTTTGTGTTGATGTGCTTTACGTTTGCATTGAGGAGGTACCTCTTCTTCCCTTTCTTTCTTGTGCCCTGGTTTCCTGAGGTTTTCCCTCTGTCGAGCCTCCTCTTGCTCGGTTAAATGGAGGATATAGCATGTTGGTTCATTTTACTTGGGTATATTTTTGAGATATTCACTTCAAGTGCATTTAGAAATGAAAACATGAGCATATGTTAAAATTGGACTTAGTTACTCGCTTAAACTTGGGGGGCTTTGGCATACTATGGCTTATTCTTACTTAAGATGAATGCTTGGGAGTTCGTTTTACTATTTCATGCATGTTGGGGTTTCGGTTTTGGCATCTTATTACTTGCTCTTACTTAAAACGAATGCTAGAGAGCTCGTTTCACTTCTTATGCATATGCGAAGTTCGGTTTAGCTCCCCATGCGACATCACCCCTGTTCAGATTGTTTCATGCCTGGAATATTTAGATACGCAGGTGATTCCTCGGTTCGGAGGCTTGGTTTTGGCTTGAAATGGCTAAAACTTCTATATATATATATATATATATATATATATATATATATATATATATATATATATANGTTTGGCTCTCGTTGGGAGCTCGGCTTTGGCTTTGGTTCTTGATTGAGCTCGGTTTGGCTCTAGTTGAGGGCAGGCTTTGACCTTGTTTCTTGTTGAGCTCGGTTTGGCTCTAGTTGAGGGTTGGCTTTGGCTTTGGTTCTTGGTTGAGCTCGGTTTGGCTCTAGATGGGGAGCTGTGTTGGTTTTGTTTAGCCTTGTTGGGCTCGGTTTGGCTCTAGTGTGGGTCGTGTTTGCTTGTTCTAGCTCTGCTGGACTTGGTTTGGCTCTAGTTGTTGGTCTTGATTTGCTTTGTTTGGTCCTTACCCGTGAGGTCTATTGCAGGTCTTTGGGTGAGATTTGGCTTTCCTTGCTAGGCTTGGATTGTCTTGAGAGTTGTGAATGAATCAAGTTTGTCATCCCAAAATTTAGGATTACTTTAATTACCATTCTGTGTTTGTCAGGGGAGTGTTGTAGCGGCTATGGGTGCTTCTCCTGTTTGCCCGAGCCGTGAGCCCCTTTGTGCTCTGAGTTGCTGTAGTCGTGGGCCTTACTTGTGCTTTGGATGTGGGCTTTTACAGTTGTTCTTTGTTGCCTTAAACCGTGAGCTTTAACAACTCTTTTCTAGGCCCTTTATTGCCTTAACTATAAGCTTTACTTGTTGTCTTTTAAACTGCCTTTGGTTATGGAGTTTGGTAGTCATTCCTTGCCTTAGCTGTGAGCCCCTCCTGTCCCCATCCCTGGCTTTGGCCGAGAGCCTTGTTGGCTGTTTTCTTTGCTCTGCTAACCCTGGCCGTGAGCATCTATCTGGTTTTATGGGAAGACTTCGTGCTTATTTCATGTATGAGGCTATCTATTAATCTGAAAGTTGGAGGAATCTCGATTTTTAGTATGAGTTTGGAAATATTAACGGTGGTTTCCCCGCGATCATTTTCTTTCGAAGTTTGGGAAATTTTGAATCTCATTTTGGGAGAATATTTGGTTGATTTGATTAATCCTGCGTTCGCGAGGTTTGGAGAATCAGCGTAAAGGAATATTTTATGTTTGTTAGGAAAGACCCCGGGCCCTACTTTTCCAGGTCTTTTTGATAGGAGTTTTTGAGAACTGATCCAGTCTCCTTTTCGTTGTTTTAGATGGATCAGTGTCTCCTCTCTCTCACCCCATTTTTGTTCTTTTATTTCCTTGCTTCTTGGTTCGGTTTTCGATGCTTATGTCTGATGCATAAGTGTCCATGTATAGCCTTTTGCTATACGTGAAACCATCAAGCAAGGTNTGTATAGTCTTTTGTTGTACGTGAAACCATCAAGCAAGGTCGCAAGTAATCGTTTTGGGGTGTACGGTGTTGATAATAAAGGCACACCGAAGATAGAGCAGAAAGATACCCTATCCTATAACATCAAGATCCAGGCATTTGATGAACAATAGGATATGGTATCCTTCACCGACATAAGTCTAGCGGTAGTCGGCTCGAACCTCCTTAGGATGTGGGCAGTCCTATGCCTGGTAGCGTAATCGACTCGTGGACAACAAAGATTTCTAAAAAAAAAAAAGAGATAAGTTTTGATAAATCATTTTCAAACGAAAACACACTTTTCTAAGAAACAAAATTGATAACTCTTCTTTGCATGTCTAAGAATTTGTGTGTATGTCAAAAACATAAATTTTAAAAATACGTTTTAAAATTGGTTGTCCACCTGACGAATACCTGTTTAGGCTGGGAAATAGCCCCCTAAGTGAGGTTCAAGACACACTTCTAGACGAGTGACGGGTTCTATATATTCGGGTGACCGAGTAGCCTTCGTGGACCCTCGAGAATAAATATAGCTGAGTCTAGTCCCATACGAGTGCTTGCGGTCCCCCTCACTTGAAATGTTCTTTTGTTTTATCGAAGTTTTGGGACGGAGCACTCGTGTTACTTTTCTTTTTTTTCAGGATTTCCCCAGGAGTTTTAAGGATTTTCTTTTACTTAAGTCTTTTTCGTCGAGTTTCTCGAGTTTTTTCGCTTTTCCTCGGATTTCCTGGATGACATTTTCCTCCGGACTTTGCTTTTTGAGATGCATTTAGGTTTGCTATGCTTAAGGAACATCGGATCTCACGGGCNCACTCGAAATTTTCTTTTGTTTTATCGAAGTTTTGGGACAAGACACTCGTGTTACTCTTTTTTTTCTTTCGGGATTTCTCCAAAAGTTTCGAGGATTTTCTTTTAGTGTAGTCTTTTTCGTTGATTTTTCTCGAGTTTTCCGCTTTTCTTCGGATTTCCTGGATGACGTTTTCTTCCGGACTTTGCTTTTTGAGATGCATTTAGGCTTGCTATACTTAAGGAACATCGGATCTCACGGGCGTACATGTTTGCTTTATATTTCTCAGCATTTAATTTTAATGTTTCTACCTGCTACTGTTCTTTCTGTACAACATGTTATACTTGTTTTGTTTCTACCTGCTACTGTTCTTTCTGTACNATTTACAGCACTTAATTTTCCTCTTTCTGTCTGCTGTTGTTCTTCCTGTATAGCATGTTATAATTTTCCTGCTTCTACTTACTGTTGTTCTTCCTGTAAAGCATGCTACACTTGTCCTGTTTCTACCTGCTACTATACTGTATAGTATGTCACACTTGTCCTGTTACTGTTCTTCATGTATAGCATGTTGTACTGCTCCTATTTTTGCCTGCTACTGTTCCACGCGCATTCTATTGTTTGTTCCTGCATCGCACACTTTACATTTCATAACTTTAAACATGTTTACCTTTTTTTTACATAGAATGTTTAGAGGACTACAACCATAAGGTCGTTTGATTTGACATTATAACTGGACACCCTAGAAAACTTAAACTCGTCATGTCGAGGAGCTTGGAGTACGGTCATCTTCAACAGCAGAACATGTCTTCCCCAGCAAAATCATTCCTTTTCCTAAAAATTAAACAATAATTCATAGGTTTTCGAGGTTGTTCGCCTAGCCAACATAAATCCTCTACTCTTTTCTTTAGGCATTCGTATAACTCTGCTGTACGATTTAAGTCCTAACTCGTCCTAGGTTCCGAGGTTGTCGTCCGATACGACGTAAGCCCTCATATCTTCTAGGCAATTTGTGTGGCTCTGTCACGTGAATATAAGCTCTAATTAAATAAAATTGGCAGGATGAAACACTTTAATAATTTCTTCTCAAAAATGGAGCCAAACCATAGGATAGACTGGGAAGTCACTGAGGTTCGCTCAGGATCTATGGCCTCCCCTAGTTTCTCTTCATTTGGATTCCTCAACAATATTCCAGATTTGAGTCTTTCCCCTTTCACACATCTTCGTCCGATATCGTTGAAAAGTCCTATCATTTTGACTTCTTTGGAGACATTATTCTCTGATTTTTATCGAGAGTTTTCTTAGGTGACCTCGGTCATTTAAGATGTAATTAATTATAGAAATAAACTCATTTTAATTCTTTGTATTAAATAGGGGAACTTGTCGGCAAATAAAACGGTTTCACAGACCAAACGGATGTCATATCTTTCTTAGTTTATTTGATCGAGCATCATCCTCAAGTATTGTGTTCATCCCTCGGGGTAGATACAGGATTTGAGGTAGAGTGCTCTTTCATTTAAACTGTGAAAAATATGAGGTCAGTTTGATTTCATATTTT
>JXCR01072189.1:0-38084 GCA_002079205.1 Phalaenopsis hybrid cultivar
TTACATTTTTATCAAAACTTCTTAATTGTTTTTCTGGTTTAGGAATGCATTTAGTGCATTTACACATGCATGGCATTGATCACTTTTTCTTGGGTGAGGTTATGATTGACCTTTCTTATTGATGATATTTCTACTCCTATATCCAGCTATGCCAAACAGTACCATGCATGTAATTTTCTGATGAGGAGAAACAGAATCTACTTGAACTATTACCTATCATTTTGTTCAAATACCAAGTGCGCCCGCATCAATATACCATTCAATTTTTATTTAGTAAATAGGAAAGTTTATATGATTTTATGCATGAAGTTTAACTGTTCGGTCAAGAATCAGTTGTCTAATGGTTAAAGTTATGGCTTCGATATGATGGTCTACAAATCTAATTCAGCAGTCATGAAAGAGAATAATCTGCTCANCATGAAAATATGACACTGAATAGGATGCAATGGAGAACAAGGATTCATGTAGCCAGCCCCACGTAGTGAAATTAAGGCTTTGTTGCTGTCGTTGTTGTTGTTGTATAATTGCAAGGCAATGAGAATTAGGGCTAGGAAAGACAATGATGATATCCCCAGTCAAGTTATTTATTTTAGCGAAGTTCGTAATATTAAGTATTTATATTAATTTCGTCAAGTTTAGAACTTTACCTGCATTTATTTGATCCCTGTTATTATTGTTTATTCAGCTGAAGTTCTAGTTGACTTCTTACATTCATTAAAACTTTTGAAAATTTTAGGAAGCCTTGAGAGCCCTTTGGCATGCAGCATTTCCTAATGTTAAATTACATAGTTTGATATCAGAGCAATGGAAGGACATGGGGTGGCAAGGGAAAGACCCATCTACAGATTTTAGGTATTTGGAAATTTTCTTGCCCTGCAAACCTGTTTCTGAACCAACTTGTACTCACATTTACATAGTATTGATGAAATTTAATGGTCCTGATTGCAGGGGTGGTGGATTTATATCCTTGGAAAATTTACTCTTTTTTGCAAGAACTTTCCCAGTAAGCTCAAGCGCAATTATCATTTGTGAAATAGCAGAATTTGGCTTAAACTCTTTTTTTTATCCTATGATTAGAAAGCATACTTGTTTATTCTTCCCTGCTCCCATGCACAAGTTGCTTGAGGACTCTTACATTTTTATCAAAACTTCTTAATTGTTTTTCTGGTTTAGGAATGCATTTAGTGCATTTACACATGCATGGCATGCATCACTTTTTCTTGGGTGAGGTTATGATTGACCGTTCTATTGATGATATTTCTACTCCTATATCCAGCTATGCCAAACAGTACCATGCATGTAATTTTCTGATGAGGAGAAACAGAATCTACTTGAACTATTACCTATCATTTTGTTCAAATACCAAGTGCGCCCGCATCAATATACCATTCAATTTTTATTTAGTAAATAAGAAAGTTTATATGATTTTATGAATCAGTAGTATAATCGTTAAAGTTATGGCTTCGATATGATGGTCTACAAATCTAATTCAGCAGTCATGAAAGAGAATAATCTGCTCAAGCATTTACCTGTCATTTGTTCAGCTACTGAGTGTGCCTATATAAATATCACTTAAAAGCTTATTAAATAAATAATAAAGCTTATGTGATTTTGTGGATTGAAGCTCAACTGTTTGGTCGAGTACTTGTTAGCCTAAAGGCTAAAATCATGGCTTCTATAACGGTCTATGATTCAACTGTCATGAAGGCAGTTAATAGGCTATTCTTGTTATGCATGAAAGGACTGAAAAAGGGGTTTTCTTTAGACATTCTAGGAAAATCCAGGTGTTTACTTGGAAAGAATCGTGTCCTTTGTAGCTGCCTTTGAAGTAACATGTTAGCTTTTTCGACACTACACTACCAAGTAGTGAATGAATTAATATTTGTGCTCCCATCATTTATTTTTTTGGCATGATCCTAATTCAATTAGTGATGTATTTAATGAAGTCAGAAAAACTAGATTTAAAATTTGCACCTCCAAATATCATCAATTAAGCAATTATGCACTAACTTCTGATACAATCACAAAAATACGAAGAATGTGCACCAATTTTAATTATTGATTGATCCAAGAAATTCAATTAGAAATTATAAAATAAAAAAAAGCCAATTAAAAATCAAGCCTCAATAAAAAATTTATTTTTGTTGAATTTGAATAAAATTAATCATACTCGCAAACAACAATAAATTATTTAGAAGAAAAGAAAAAAATAACAGAATTCATCTTGAAGAAAAAAATTTAGTCCTTATGCTGCCATCAGTAGATGGTCTCTCTAAAATTTGATAGTCTCTCTTGCTCATGCTCAAACCAATCAGCAAACAAGTCAACTAAACAAGATTGAAAAAAAAAAATCTGATTTTCTTTAGCTGCTCCTATTATATGCTTCAAAACTTATTTTGATAACTTCATAATTTCCTTCAGCTATCTCATTTTAATTCAGTTATGTAAAAACTAACAAGTTACTAAAGGGTAAGTCTAGGTGGCATTGAAATAGAAGGTAACGCTCACAATATAGCATTAACTGGTTTTTGAATATGCTTGCTACAGGAGTTACATGGGTTACAAGTAGGGGTGAGCATTCAGTCGGTCTGGATAGACTAATGTCCTAATTGGTCAAACAAATTGCAACCAAAATTCAAAATTCGAAGGATCAAAAATTAAAAATTTTGATAAAAAAAAATTGAGTGAATAAAAATTTAAATTAGTTTAAATGGTTTAGTCTTGAACAAACCGAAATTTACTTGTTTCTTGAAGTTTGGTTTTGAAAAAACATTACGAATTACATATTTTACATGTATAATATCAATTTAATTTAATAATTTGTTCATTTCAATCAAATGTTGCATATAATATAATCTTTGAGTTTTTCAATTTGTTTGATATAAAATTAAAATATAATAGAGCATTTTCAATTAAAATTTGATTTTTAAGTTTGTTAGGTTAAATGAAAATTAAATGTGAACCAATAAACTTTTCGGCTTCATCAATCAGCACTAATTAATTATTCTTCTACGCAGAAATCCTTTCAAGATCTTCTCTGGAAGAGAGTGGGCAACCGATCTTTGTGGGAATATCCATTTGCTGTTGCTGGTGTGAATATAACATTCATGCTAATTCAAATGCTTGATCTCCAAGCAGGTTTATATCATTAAACCTTACATACGTGATAATTGGGAATTACTGAGAATATTTAGATAAATTTTTTTCTGAATTTTTTCAATCATTTTTATTTAAAAGTTAAAGTTCAAAAATATTTGTCAGTATTTTTATAATTTAGGAAAATTTCACCATTTTAAATTATTGATTTTAACTTGTTGATATCTGTAATGTCACTTATGCCGGTAACTTGCAGCAAAACCAAGGACAATGATGGGAGCGCTGTTCTTGAAGATACTTGCTGGTATGCAAAACATAATTTAATTTTCGATTGACTCCTGCTTGCAATCTCTAAAAATCATGCTTTAGAATACAAATTTATTTTTGGGTGCTAAATGCAAAGCACATAGCTTACCTATTTTAATTAGCTTCTTTTGGTATGGTAAATGTAAAGCATTGTTCGGGCCTTCAATCATCATGCTGACATGGAATTCCATGGATTTAGTTGACAAATGAAATTGAGCGCCTGTTTTCCTCATGTCTCGTTGGATTAGACTTTTGCAGAACTAGTTTCCAACTTGTGCAAAATACCTAGGTGGACTCGAGGCCATGTATTTTAGTGCTAAGTTTTGGTATAGTTGACAAAATCGTCCTGACATGGCACGAATTTTTGCTCTTTATTTTATATTCAGATCCCTCAAGGTTTAGCTTGGAAACTTTGACCATTATTTTAGAAGTTATTTGACTCCAATTTCAACAACTTTTTGTGATGTATTTTGAGGAGACGAAGCCAACAATGTGAAAATCAGTTAGAGCGGAGCACATTCAACTTTGGAAAAGAAGCTCTAATGTAGATTTTAAATTTTGTTTAAGTTTTTTAAAGGGTCGAATGAATTAAAACTTTTGTTTGCTTATATTTAAAATGAGCTTCTCATTCAACAAATTTAAAAAATCCATGATCATGTGAATTTGATTTATTTGGGGACTGAAACTTCAAAAAATAAAATGAAAAATTGACAATCTGAAGCCGCACCTTTTGTCCTACTCATACAGAACAATTGCCTTCAGCTAATGGATCTCAATGAGATGCTCTGATTTTTGCTATCGCAAGAGCATAGTTGAACATCTAGACTAATGCAAGCCATTGTGAACTCTTTAAGTGAGCAAATAACAAGCCAATTGTTACACTGAGTTGTTCTTGGGGAAAAATAATATTTCATCACAAAAATTTCTATCACTATTTTTTTTTTACGCTAATTTTACTCCACAAGTTTCCTGGTAATTATTGTAGTTTTCACATGCATCCTATTGACTATCCAATGAAATTGGTTTGCCCTCAGCGAGATAAATAAATTTATATTAATTTGCATCCAATTTGTCTTCAACTTTTAATGGTAATAAAATATAGCCTATACTTTAAGCTATGTTCTGACAATCCAACTATCATATTTTTGACCTTCAATTCCTTTTGCACCTATGGTGTTTTGTTCAGTTGCGCATTTTGTTTGGTCAGTTCGGATAAATTTTTTAGGCATTAAGAATCAATTGGTTTTATAAATTTATAATCCAAACTATACAAACCAACCGAATGCACACTAGTTTTGGTATGTGAGGTTAAATTGGCTCATCCAAGGATGAGATTTTATAGCCATTCTATGATTAGCATAAGCGCACAATCTGATGTGCCTATTGTTGATAATGGTGAGAAGGTTTCATAGATAGTTATGGATTAAGGATTGGAATACCCCATAAAATCGTAAATATCTCTCGGTTCTTTTTATTGTTTTATTTTATGAATTGGATGCATATGAGCGCAGAGACTTGAAGAGCTTTTTATTGCTTAGAGAATCACCTTAGTGTTCCCATGTCGACTGACTACTAGATGTTCCCTAACCAATATCACCTGATATTTGTAGTTAATTATTGTATGTTGACTTGTATGTGGTAGGCCTTGTAGTTAGAGATAAAACACTCAATCACTTGGCAAAGTAAGTTAGCCCATTTAGTACCCTTCCTATAAAGAGAATGATTGAGTTGATATCGTATATTTGCCATCTTTAGACTTACCCTTCAAAAGACATGATATTTGACGACCCCTAACGTTTGATGTCGGCTTGTTAAGTTGATTAGCCAAGTGAGCTATCCCATTTGTTATAAAGCACCCAATCACTTAGTCAAGCGGGCTACTTTATCTAGTCCCCCTTCTATAAGGAGAATGATTGAGTTAATTTCCTATATTTGTCATCTTGTCACGATCAGACTCGGTGAGCTTGGAATTTTCAAGGCAGGAACTCACGGTCGGATCGATGAAATCTACCTAACAGTTTCATTTGATCACAAAAATAAAATCCAGAAAACAAAAGTCATTCTAATTCATAAAACTTATAATTACAATAAATTATTCATATTTAAACGTTCACATTTACATTTATACAGAAAATAAACTAAACTGTAATACCTATCAGCTTGCGCTCTATAGTGTATGTACACGCACTCTCTGGGGTCCATCTATTCTACAGCTAGTTCTCCTGTAAAAATATTAGCAATTATGGTTTGAGTTGAAATTACTCAATGTATAAGTGTTTCTAAATTACAATAATTCTCATTTTAAAATGTTTTTGTAAAAGTGCGGTAACAGTAAAAGTTGTGCAGTAAAAGAGCACGGTAAAAAAATAAATTTCATTTCCTTTCATTTATTTAGGTTACACTTTTCATAATTGAGAGTCACCATGTAAACATATACTTTATAAAAATATATGTTTAACATTTTCCAACCCATCATAAAAGCAGACAACCTTTTCCATTTTCATTTTAATTTTCATTTCTATTTTGTGCATGAGTACAATGTATTTTCTTGCTAGTATCATCCAAGGGTGACTCTCATATGCATGTATATATTATATTTTATTATTATTATTATTATTATTATTATTTGCATTTAACATTTAAAAGAAAACACAGACTTTTGTATTTTAAAGTAAAAGATGAGAAAACAGTAAAAATATGCATAAATAAATAGAACCATTGCAAAATAAAAAAAATATTACCCGCCTCAACAATGTCGTTTGTTATCATTTTCCTTAGGTCAGTCTAGTCCTTAGATGCATCCATCATAATAATTTAAATGTAATTAACTTCTTTTTCAGTGCTAATCTTTTCTTTTATTGCTTCTAGATTTATTTATGAGAAAGTTCATAAGTTCTTTATTTACCTTTTAAAAAATATGACTATACATATATGTGTATGTATGTGCTAACCATATATACATTTATACTTAGAAATACACATTTTATTTTTATGTTAGACCTTTTAAATTTTTCGCACCTAACATTAATGACAACTTAATTATAAATAAGTTTTAAATTTAGGGTTTTTTATTTTATTTTAAGATTCATTAATTATGAAGGAAATAAGAAAGTGTTGAAATTGAATTTTATAACTGAATTCTTTTATGCAACAAAGCCCTCTTTTTATGATGTAACAATTTGAAATCAATTTAGTGTAAAATGTTTATAATTTGATTCTACTTAATTACCACCAAATAATTTAATAAATTATTACTTTTAACTTTTTAAACCCTCTCCCTGCCCTAAGCCATTCGAACCGATCGGCCAAGCTCTCTAGCACGCACAATGGCCTTCATCCTCTTCCTTCCCCTGCGAGCTGCATGATAGGGCTCCCATCGGCCTTTCCTCCCTCTCCCAGCTCTCGGCTGAGATACATACAAGCCCCTCGAGTTCTCCATCCTTTTCGTCGGGCCGCACGACATGGATTTCGCGAGGCCATCTCCTCCGTAAGCACTCTGTTCTAGCTTCTCACACTTGGAAGCGTGCGCAAATGTTGAAACGCTGGGTGAGCCGTTCGAGCACTCCAGGTAGTAAATCGGCCTTCTCCTTCTTCATCCTTTCTTTTGATGCTCGCGGCACCCGACAGAGCCGCTCGAGCTCTAGTCACGCTCTTATACTCAAGAGAAGGAGAGGAATTGACCGCAGGTAAGCCGCAAGTCTCCTCTTCCTCATTCCTCTTCTCCTTCTTCTGCTGCTGCTTCTTCTTCTCCTTCTCCTTTGCTTCTTCATTTTCTTTCTGTACTTCACTCTCTCAAATTCTCACGCTCCCGGTCCCTCTCGCTCACTGAGTGTGTGAGTTCGAATAAGGGAAATGAAGGGATAGCCGCAATTCGACTCTCCCATGAGATTATTTTAATTACCTTTTCTTATTATTCTTATTATTTCATCTTTCGACTTCTCCAACAAAATATGTTTGATATTCGATGCCCCCATAAAATTTAATCATAACTAGTTAAGTTGTTTGATTACTCTTCTTAAAAAATCAAGCAAGTTAACTACATTCCTATACCTATTGCTGCCTTCTGTTGATATTGTCATTTGCTAACCAAGGATACNAGTTTAGATAATTTTTTTTTTCCTGAATTCTTTTCAATCATTTTTATTTACAAGTTAAAGTTCAAAAATATTTGTCAGTATTTTTATAATTTAGGAAAATTTCACCATTTTAAATTATTGATTTTAACTTGTTGATATCTGTAATGTCACTTATGCCATAGCATGGTAACTTGCAGCAAAACCAAGGACAATGATGGGAGCGCTGTTCTTGAAGATACTTGCAGGTATGCAAAACATAATTTAATCTTCGATTGACTCCTGCTTGCAATCTCTAAAAATCATGCTTTAGAATACAAATTTATTTTTGGGTGCTAAATGCAAAGCACATAGCTTACCTATCTTAATTAGCTTCTTTTGGTATGGTAAATGTAAAGCATTGTTCGGGCCTTCAATCATCATGCGGACATGGAATTTCATGGATTTAGTTGACAAATGAAATTGAGCGCCTGTTTTCCTCATGTCTCATTGGATTAGACTTTTGCAGAANGACCCAATCACTTAGTCAAGCGGGCTACTTCATTTAGCCTCCCTTCTATAAGGATAATGATTGAGTTAATTTCCTATATTTGTCATCTTGTCACGATCAGACTCGGTGAGCTTGAAATTTTCAAGGCGGGAACTTACGGTCGGATCGATGAAATCTATCTAACAGTTTCATTTGATCACAAAAATAAAATCCAGAAAATAAAAGTCATTCTAATTCATAAAACTTATATTTACAATAAAATGTTCATATTTAAATGTTCACATTTACATTTATACAGAAAATAAACTAAACTGTAATACCTATAAGCTTGCGCTCTATAGTGTATGTACACGCACTCTCTGGGGTCCATCTATTCTACAGCTAGTTCTCCTGTAAAAATATTAGCAATTATGGTTTGAGTTGAAATTACTCAATGTATAAGTGTTTCTAAATTACAATAATTCTCATTTTAAAATGTTTTTGTAAAAGTGCGGTAACAGTAAAAGTTGTGCAGTAAAAGAGCACGGTAAAAAAATAAATTTCATTTCCTTTCATTTATTTAGGTTACACTTTTCATAATTGGGAGTCACCATGTAAACATATACTTTATAAAAATATACGTTTAACCTTTTCCAACCCATCATAAAGGCAGACAAACTTTTCCATTTTCATTTTAATTTTCATTTCTATTTTGTGCATGAGTACAATGTATTTTCTTGCTAGTATCATCCAAGGGTGACTCTCATATGCATGTATATATCATATTTTATTATTATTATTATTATTATTATTATTATTATTATTTACATTTAACATTTAAAAGAAAACTTGCATTTAACGTTTAAAAGAAAACATAGACTTTTGTATTTTAAAGTAAAAGATGAGAAAACAGTAAAAATATGCATAAATAAATAGAATCATTGCAAAATAAAAAAAAATATTACCCACCTCAATAATGTCGTTTGTTATCATTTTCCTTAGGTCAGTCTAGTCCTTAGATGCATCCATCATAATAATTTAAATGTAATTAACTTCTTTTTCAGTGCTAATCTTTTCTTTTATTGCTTCTAGATTTATTTATGATAAGGTTCATAAGTTCTTTATTTACCTTTTTAAAAATATGATTTTACATATATATGTATATTTATGTGCTAACCATATATACATTTATACGTAGAAATACACATTTTACTTTTATGTTAGAACTTTTAAATTTTTCGCACCTAACATTAATGGTAACTTAATTATAAATAAGTTTTAAATTTAGGGTTTTTTATTTTATTTTAACATTCATTAATTATGAAGGAAATAAGAAAGTGTTGAAATTGAATTTTATACCTGAATTCTTTTATGCAACAAATCCCTCTTTTTATGATGTAACAATTTGAAATCAATTTAGTGTAAAATATTTATAATTTGATTGTACTTAATTACCACCAAATAATTTAATAAATTATTACTTTACCTTTTTAAACCCTCTCCCTGCCCTAAGCTATTCGAACCGATCGGCCAAGCGCTCTCGCACGCACAATGGCCTTCATCCTCTTCTTTCCTCTGCGAGCTGCATGATAGGGCTCCCATCGGCCTTTCCTCCCTCTCCCAGCTCTCGGCTGAGATACATACAAGCCCCTCGAGTCCTCCATCCTTTTCGTCGGGCCTCACGACAGGGATTTCGCGAGGCCATCTCCTCCGTACTGTTCGAGCTTCTCACACTTGGAAGCGTGCGCAAATGTTGAAACGATAGATCGACGGCATAAGGGAGAAGCTGGGTGAGCCGTTCGAGCACTCCAGGTAGTAAATCGGCCTTCTCCTTCTTCATCCTTTCTTTTGACGCTCGCGGCACCCGACAGAGCCGCTCGAGCTCTAGTCACACTCCTACACTCAAGAGAATGAGAGGAATTGACCGCAGGTAAGCCGCACGTCTCCTCTTCCTCATTCCTCTTCTCCTTCTTCTGCTGCTGCTTCTTCTTCTCCTTCTCCTTTTCTTCTTCATTTTCTTTCTGTACTTCACTCTCTCAAATTCTCACGCTCCCGGTCTCTCTCGCTTACTGAATGTGTGAGTTCGAATAAGGGAAATGAAGGGATAGCCGCAATTCGACTCTCCCATGAGATTATTTTAATTACCTTTTCTTATTATTCTTATTATTTCATCTTTCGACTTCAACAAAATATGTTTGATATTCGATGCCCCCATAAAATTAGTCATAACTAGTTAAGTTGTTTGATTACTCTTCTTAAAAAAACAAGCAAGTTAACTACATTCCTATACCTATTGCTGCCTTCTGTTGATATTGTCATTTGCTAACCAAGGATACCCAACTTTTGTTTATCAATTGACATTTGTTGAATGACATCGTACTCTTAAAGCCAATTGTTGAGTGGCATCTATCAACCGATGTTCGTAGACTGTCTTATTTTCGACATCATTTGTTTCTTTTTGTTTGTGACCTAAATTGTTAATCGACAACAACCATCCAACTTTCAACTTTAGTCATCGCTCTTTCATTAACACAAATTTGTTAATGTTCTAAATACATTCCCACCCTTCATTCGTATCATTGATTGGCACCTGCCATCCTTCGTGTTGATCAACAATGTTTATCACCATTCATTTTCTAGCACACGTGTTTGCATTATCTAAGTTAAGCGTGCTCTATCGTCAGGTTTCTGCTAGCTTCCCTTTCTCATAAACAAGTCATTCTGCTCATCATTTTTTTTCAACTGAGAAAACATTGTAGTTTTAATCTTACATGTTCTTCTTTTTTTTGTTCCCTCGGGCATGTTTCTAAATATAAATTATAAGTTCTCCACAGAGGACAAGAGATCCTTCGATCTGCTATACTGCATTGCTTTCAAAATGATGGATCATCAATGGCTGGCCATGCAGGCTTCATATATGGACTTCAATGTGAGTAGAAATCTATTCCACTCTCCACATAAATTAGCCTGGATGTTAAATATGATTTGCAACGGCGTGGTATAGAAAAAGATAATCAATTAAGATTTATAAAATTTAGCAGGGTTTATATGTAATCAAGCCATAAGTCTATCCACAAGTGCTTGTAAGAACTAAAATGTATATATTAAATTTTATTATTTATATAGAGAAATTACAAATTCGAGCTGGACAGAACCTGATTCCAGCTGCAAGTTTTAATTTTGTGAATTTCAACCAGAATAGAAGCATGTCTCAACTTAAAAACAAATGAAACACACCTTTTTCAAGCATAGGTAAGTGATATGCATGCAAAATTGAAGTTTAGGCGTCACATAAAATATACATAAGAATTGTGGGGTCTGTATGTAAATCTTCCATTTATTTTAATTTTATCATTCTCTTTTATATTACCAACGTAGGCGGTTCTGAAAGCAACACGGTCTCAGTTGGAGCGTGAGTTTCTGCTAGAAGATATACAGCGTTTGGATGACATGCCTTCGTTTAGGCTACTCCTNAAGGAGAGAGTCTAATCCCAGTAGTCAACCATTAATTTTGTGCACGACTCACCCAATTCCTATATATTTACATGTCCAACATCTAAACTTTGCTTTTTTTACATTAACAGCACCCAAACCTTTCATATAAGCACGTCACATAAAAAATACCGCCATTTTAACTTAGAAACACACCTTTTTCAAGCATAGGTAAGTGATATGCATGCAAAATTGAAGTCTAGGCGTCACATAAATTATACATAAGAATTGTAGGGTCTGTATGTAAATCTTCCATTTATTTTAATTTTATCCTCTTTTATATTACCTACGTAGGCTGTTCTGAAAGCAACACGGCGTCAGTTGGAGCGTGAGTTTCTGCTAGAAGATATACAGCGTTTGGATGACATGCCTTCATTTAGGCTACTCCTTCGGTAGTCAGACTATACTCCACCCGTCTTTCCTCAGACGAAGAAATGTTTTTTTTATATACCTTTATAATATGTATTTAATGAACACTTTTTCCTATGAGATCTGATTTGTGTATTCACTGCTTTTCTGAAGTTTTTNCTTTCCTCACACGAAGAAATGTCTTTTTTTTATATACCTTTATAATATGTATTTAATGAACACTTTTTCATATGAGATCTGATTTGTGTATTCACTGCTTTTCTGAAGTTTTTCCGTTGTTTTATTGCCAAATTTAGTTTTTTAGGGGGCGGTTAAGATGACTTTTATTTTTTAATTTTTAAATTTATATTTAAATTTGAATTTATTTTTCTAAATATTTATATTTGACGCCACTAATCAAAACTGCTTTCATATTTGGTTTTATTTGATTCTTTTGATTTAATGTAATAGATAAATAATTGAAATTATTTCAGAAAGAAGAGCTTCCTATTTTTATTGGCAATTCTATATCTTGTCCTAACAAAAAAATATCGATTTTTCATTACATTCCATTGTAAGAAAAAAAAAGTAGCATTAGCCTATTGATAGCGGGATCACTGTAAATCCCCTCAAGTCAAGGGTTCAATTCTACAGTGGCTCGGGGGCTTTGGAATTTTAGCCACGTGACGTAAGCTCTCATCATGGGGCAAAAAATCGTATGAGAAACCGATATTTGGGACTCTACAAAATATCGATTTCTTTTTTAAAAAATAATATATATAACTTATCTATGGTTTTTCACATTTGTTAAAATAAAAATAATGGCCCTCCTTTTGAAACAACATATAATTTACCATCTTCTCAAACTCATACATACATAATACTCTCACAGCTTTAAAAACTAAAACATATAGAAAATTTCAATGCCAACAAATCAGCAAATGCATCTCTTATCCAAACATATGAAGACCCTCCTTTCTTGTCAGAATATGAAGGCTTTGAAAGCAAGTTGAAGATAACATTCTCAAATGAAGAGGACAATGATCCTTTTTCCTTAATTTTTTTCTCTGTTTGTTTTTTTTTTCTTTTACAGTACTATCTTTGTTCATGGACTATTTTATGTGTCGTGGTTGTTGACATTGAAAATTTATTCATTATGCTTTTTATTTGAATTGAAATGTAGGCTTTTAAATGCAGAACGGAAGTGCGGCTTTCAAAAACGATACAGAACGGCAATATCAACCAGAGACTTGAAATAAAAATAGGATTCTAAGTCAATTATATCAAACTCATACATAATATAATTAATACTCTTACATCTTCAAAAATAAAAAGTTCGAAGCCAACAAACCAGCACAAAGGCTGCACCAACAACAACAAAAGCTCTGTTGAATAATAGAGTAATAATAAATAATAAGAGTACTACCAGGGAGCCAGAATAGATAGCAGCAGAGGCTCACTCATAGATCCAAGGGTGGAGATTGCTCTGCCAGTTTGACAGACCTTCTGGGAACCACAGAGCGATCTCCTTCCTGGCACTCTCAATCGAATCGCTTCCATGAATTACATTCCTGCAGTGACAAAAATTAATCACATTATATATATAAAGATTTATTTGTTTACAAGAGGTAACACTACACACTTTCCAGTCCCTTTCACTAAATTTCCAAACCTGCTTGTTTAAATTACTGTAAAACCTAGAACAAAGCAATAAAAAAGTTGAATTACCCACCAAAAAATAAAAAAAACCACACAAGTCATATGCATTTATATATCTAATACCAAAAATTTATTTTTAGTTATATGCTGCCTTGCATATGCATGAAAACATGTATTTTAACTTACGTTAAGTTAAAATAGTAGTATCATTGTTGTTGATGCGTATTAGAAAATTTGCGGCGGTAGAGTAATGAATTATCGTCTTAGCGCCGCGCGAGTATTCAACACACACTGAGATGAAAATGAATTAAACTGTAATAACAGCAAAAATGAATCTTGGGCTCATTAGATTTATCTTTTCGAGACGGTCGATTCGACTATGAATTCGTTAGATTTCACATCTGTTTGACTTTTTAAATGTCTCGGAAAATCCTCCAATATATGTTTAATGACTAGATCTGGGTTTGATCTGACTCGGATTTGACTTTCATATCATTTGGTCTGTCTCATCGAGCCGATCAGTTTGACTATAAGTTTGTTAAAATCAAAGCTCTGGCTGACTCTTAATCGAAGTTTGAATGTTTCTTGTTCAAAAAATTACACTGAGATTCGTGTTGGCTGATGAAAATTTGTTGGTGGCGTATCAGTTGCCCCCCTATTTTCGGATGATTCTAATTTCTTCGTCGGAAAATATTAAGATCCATAGACTTTTCATTTTTTTGTGGGGCATAAAAAATTAAATTAAATATATTTTATTGCAATAAATATGTAAATAAGAATAATAATTATCATTTGTAAGTGATGAGAGTTCAAATCTCACAAAAAACAAAAATTTATTTTACCAGGCCAAAAACCGACCCGATNGTGGGGCATAAAAAATTAAATTAAATATATTTTATTGCAATAAATATGTAAATAAAAATAATAATTATCATTTATCAAGTATGAAAATGAGTTTGACTCAGTTGCTATATGACTTTTGTCACTTTGTAAGTGATGAGAGTTCAAATCTCACAAAAAACAAAAATTTATTTTACCAGGCCAAAAACCGACACGATGGGCCAAGCACTCGCGACCCGGTGGGCCGAGCAAGACCCGATGGGATGGGAGTCAGGAATCTGAAGCGGGCCATGGAGTGAAAAACCGAAGCGGACCACAGAAAACTCAAGCAANCCGATGGGCCAAGCACTCGCGACCCGGTGGGCCGAGCGAGACCCGACGGGATGGGAGTCAGGAATCTGAAGCGGGCCATGGAGTGAAAAACCGAAGCGGACCACAGAAAACTCAAGCAAAAGAAATTAATTAAATAATTAATTTGAACTCTGAGAGCTGAAACATTAAATGAGCCAGATTTCAGGAGAGCTAAAGAGCTGAAGAGTTGAAAATTAGGATTTAAAGAGAGAGTTGAAGCATTAAATGAGCGCATTAAATGGGCCAGATTGGAATTGAAGGAGAGCTAAAGAGCTGAAAAAGAGCTGAAGACCTGAAGCATTAAATGAACCAACACCAATTAAAATTGTGGAATTTGAAAGTTGTAGCACCAAGTAGCATGATTTAAATAAAAACGAATATTTAAATGTACATTTTTTTAAATCAGATAATGTGAAGAATTTTTTTATTAATTTTAGTCATAATTGCAGAATTTTAAGGTAAAAAAAACTGAAAGAATATGAAATGAAAGGTTTTTTTTATTATTTTTTTATAATGTGCATTTAATGATTAAACTCCTTTTGGAGTCTATAAATAGAGACATTGGATGAGGGAAAAAATCACAATTGAGAAAAAGAAGAAAGTTATCTGGCATTGTGGAGAATAGTTGCGGCGGAGCAAAGAGTTGCGGCAGAGCGAAAAGTTGCGACGAAACAAAAAGTTGTGGTGGAGCGAAGTGTTGCGGTGCAGAGTTGCGGTGAATAGTTACAGCGAACCGTTGCTGTGAAGCATCGCGGTGAAACGTTACTGAAATGACGACAGCTGGAGAACCTTGTTCTGCTGGGATCCAGAGAAAAAGTCAAAAATCGGAGATGCAATGTCAACTGTGACAGAGAGCGAATTGATCTTTTTTTGAAAGAAGTATTTCTTTTCGAATGATATGGTAGTGAAGTTACCGACTTCAACTGATCGAGCATATTCTCCACCTTCTGGATATGTTATTATTTATGAGGCTGCCTTAAAAGTTGGCCTACAATTTCTTTCGGCACTTGTGTTTATTGAAATTATGAAGACGTTCGGGATTTGCGTTGCTCAGTTATCTTGTCGAGTGGTGACAGCCATTATTGGTTGACAGTTTTCTTCAGGAGTCGCGGGTTAAAGTTAACACTGACAATTTTGGCACGATTAGTGGTTTCTTATTGATACACATGATCGTGTGTTGTTTAAGTATAAGACATTAGAGTTCCGTCTAAAGAAACCGATGAGACAATGGTTCGCAAAATTGTTCTTTGCAAAAAATGATTGGAGGCTCCGCGAGAGGCAAGGAAGGTTTCAACAATTGTCTGTCTCTCTTCAGATTACCGAAGAGACAATATTGCAGATGTTGAGATTTCCTGACATGAGGAAACTGTTGTGTGAGATACAGTATATACACGAATTTGTGAAGGAGGAATCATTATTCAAGGTCAACCTTTCTTTTCACCCCGAACGGTCAACAGCTGTAGCGCTAAAGAAATCTAAGAAGAGACCTTCTGAGCTAGTCCTCGCAGAGTCCTCCAAGCGGCTCCCAACGAGCAGTGAATGCGAAGTACTGTCTCAGAAAAAAAAAAAAAAAGTTGAAACATCACGGGAGTCTTTGCCAAGCCCTTCAACTATTCACGTTCCTGAAAATATTTTGTTTCATGAATGTACTGAGCTCCTAAAAGTCGAGAGTTTTGTAAGTTTCTCTCATTTTCTACTTCTATATAATTATTTCATCTTTCTAACTCATATTTCTTTTTTTTCTAGATGGATAAGATGGTGAAAAATTAGCAGGGCTAGGACTTGCATTGAGAAACTGAAATTTCGAATTCATTAAGATCAAATAATTTCAAGGCGAGTACAAGCGACGGTATGAATTTGAGGTTGAAAAAATTACATAGATGTGATTCATCTGTGATTCCAGAGATGTAATTTTTTTGACCCCAGATTCATACCGACGCTTGTACTAGCCTTGAAAATATTTGATCTTAACGAACTCGAAATTCCAATTTCTCGATGCAAGTCCTAGCCTCTGTTGGTTTTCCATCATCTTATCCACCTAGAAGAAAAGAAATATGGGTTCGAAAGATGAAATAATTATATAGAAGCAGAAAATGAGAAAAACTTACAAAACTTTCGACTTCTAGGAGCCCAGNGAAAAGCAATAAAAAAGTTGAATTACCCCCCAAAAAAAAAAAAAAAAAAAAAAACCACACGTCATATGCATTTATATATCTAATACCAAAAATTTATTTTTAATTATATGCTGCCTTACATATGCATGAAAACATGTATTTTAACTTACGTTAAGTTAAAATAGTAGTATCATTGTTGTTGATGCGTGCTAGAAAATTCACGGCGGTAGAGTAATGAATTATCGTCTTAGCGTCGCGCGAGTATTCAACACACACTCGGATGAAAATGAATTAAACTGTAATAATAACATAAATTTTTACGTGAAAAACCCGTAAAGAGAAAAAACCACGGGACCTGATCCAGTTGTAAAAATCCACTATACGTTGATGATTACAGATGCCCCTTGTCCCACAGACGAGAAAGAGTTACTAGCTTTCCAAGTTACAACGTCGACTGACAACGTCTAGTCAGCGATGGTTGACTGAGGTCGGCAGTGATCGACAGTAGTCGACGACAATCGATGACGGTCGGCGGTTGTCAGCGGTGACTGACGACAGTTGATGACAGTCAGCAATGACTGACGACAGTTGATGACAGTCAGCGGTGACTGACGACAGTTGATGACAGTCAGCGGTGGTCGACGATGGCGAGAATGATCTTGAATTTGAGTTCATTCTCAATGCCTCAAGTTCTCTCTTCCCCTTCATGTGAAGGGTGATGCTCTATTTATAGTGTTTTGAGTGCAATTAATACAGGAATATGAACCATTTTGATCGAACGGTCCGAAGAGCTTCCCTTGATCAGATGACGTTTGATGGACATTTGAATGTCTTAACGATGTCAGAATTGAGCAATCATGGGCTCATTAGATTCATCTTTTCGAGACGGTCGATTCGACTATGAATTCGCTAGATTTCACATCTGTTTGACTTTTCAAATGCCTCAGAAAATCCTCCAATATATGTTTAATGACTAGATCTGGGTTTGATTTGACTCGGATTTGACTTTCATATCATTTGGTCTGTCTCATCGAGCCGATCAGTTTGACTATAAGTTTGTTAAAATCAAAGCTCTGGCTGACTCTTAATCGAAGTTTGAATGTTTCTTGTTCAAAAAATTACACTGAGATTCGTGTTGGCTGATGAAAATTTGTTGGTGGCTTATCAGTTGCCCCCCTATTTTCGGATGATTCTAATTTCTTCGTCGGAAAATATTAAGATCCATAGACTTTTCATTTTTTGTGGGGCATAAAAAATTAAATTAAATATATTTTATTGCAATAAATATGTAAATAAAAATAATAATTATCATTTATCAAGTATGAAAATGAGTTTGACTCAGTTGCTATATGACTTTTGTCACTTTGTAAGTGATGAGAGTTCAAATCTCACAAAAAACAAAAATTTATTTTACCAGGCCAAAAACCGACACGATGGGCCAAGCACTCGCGACCCGGTGGGCCGAGCAAGACCCGATGGGATGGGAGTCAGGAATCTGAAGCGGGCCATGGAGTGAAAAACCGAAGCGGACCACAGAAAACTCAAGCAAAAGAAATTAATTAAATAATTAATTTGAACTCTGAGAGCTGAAACATTAAATGAGCCAGATTTCAGGAGAGCTAAAGAGCTGAAGAGTTGAAAATTAGGATTTAAAGAGAGAGTTGAAGCATTAAATGAGCGCATTAAATGGGCCAGATTGGAATTGAAGGAGAGCTAAAGAGCTGAAAAAGAGCTGAAGACCTGAAGCATTAAATGAACCAACACCAATTAAAATTGTGGAATTTGAAAGTTGTAGCACCAAGTAGCATGATTTAAATAAAAACGAATATTTAAATGTACATTTTTTTAAATCAGATAATGTGAAGAATTTTTTTATTAATTTTAGTCATAATTGCAGAATTTTAAGGTAAAAAAAACTGAAAGAATATGAAATGAAAGGTTTTTTTTATTATTTTTTTATAATGTGCATTTAATGATTAAACTCCTTTTGGAGTCTATAAATAGAGACATTGGATGAGGGAAAAAATCACAATTGAGAAAAAGAAGAAAGTTATCTGGCATTGTGGAGAATAGTTGCGGCGGAGCAAAGAGTTGCGGCAGAGCGAAAAGTTGCGACGAAACAAAAAGTTGTGGTGGAGCGAAGTGTTGCGGTGCAGAGTTGCGGTGAATAGTTACAGCGAACCGTTGCTGTGAAGCATCGCGGTGAAACGTTACTGAAATGACGACAGCTGGAGAACCTTGTTCTGCTGGGATCCAGAGAAAAAGTCAAAAATCGGAGATGCAATGTCAACTGTGACAGAGAGCGAATTGATCTTTTTTTGAAAGAAGTATTTCTTTTCGAATGATATGGTAGTGAAGTTACCGACTTCAACTGATCGAGCATATTCTCCACCTTCTGGGTATGTTATTATTTATGAGGCTGCCTTAAAAGTTGGCCTACAATTTTTTCCGGCACTTGTGTTTATTGAAATTATGAAGACGTTCGGGATTTGCGTTGCTCAGTTATCTTGTCGAGTGGTGACAGTCATTATTGGTTGACAGTTTTCTTCAGGAGTCGCGGGTTAAAGTTAACACTGACAATTTTGGCACGATTAGTGGTTTCTTATTGATACACATGATCGTGTGTTGTTTAAGTATAATACATTAGAGTTCCGTCTAAAGAAACCGATGAGACAATGGTTCGCAAAATTGTTCTTTGCAAAAAATGATTGGAGGCTCCGCGAGAGGCGAGGAAGGTTTCAACAATTGTCTCTCTCTTCAGATTACCGAAGAGACAATATTGCAGATGTTGAGATTTCCTGACATAAGGAAACTGTTGTGTGAGATACAGTATATACACGAATTTGTGAAGGAGGAATCATTATTCAAGGTCAACCTTTCTTTTCAACTATTCACGTTCCTGAAAATATTTTGTTTCATGAATGTACTGAGCTCCTAAAAGTCGAGAGTTTTGTAAGTTTCTCTCATTTTCTACTTCTATATAATTATTTCATCTTTCTAACTCAAATTTCTTTTTTTTTCTAGATGGATAAGATGGTGGAAAATTAGCAGGGGCTAGGACTTGCATTGAGAAACTGAAATTTCGAATTCGTTAAGATCAAATAATTTCAAGGCGAGTACAAGCGACTGTATGAATTTGAGGTCGAAAAAATTACATAGATGTGATTCATCTGTGATTCCAGAGATGTAATTTTTTCGACCCCAGATTCATACCGACGCTTGTACTAGCCTTGAAAATATTTGATCTTAACGAACTCGAAATTCCAATTTCTCAATGCAAGTCGTAGCCCCTGCTGGTTTTCCATCATCTTATCCACCTAGAAGAAAAGAAATATGGGTTTGAAAGATGAAATAATTATATAGAAGCAGAAAATGAGAAAAACTTACAAAACTTTCGACTTCTAGGAGCCCAGTACATTCATGTGACAAGATATTTTCAGGAAAGTGAATAGTTAAAGGGCTCCCGTGATGTTTCAAATTTCTTTTGTTTCTGAGGCGGTACTTCACATTTACTGCTCGTTGGGAGCCGCTTTGAGAATTCTGCGATGGCTAGCTCGGAAGATCTCTTCTTAGATTTCTTTAGCGCTACAGCTGTTGACCGTTCGTGGAAAGAAATGACCTTGAACAATGATTCCTTTTTCACAAATTCATGAATATATTGTATCTCAAACAACAGTTCATTCATGTCAGGAGATCCCAGCATCTGCAATGTTCCCTCTTTGGGAATCTGAATAGCGACAGACAATTGTTGAAACTTTTCTCGCCTCTCGCGGAGCCCTCAATTATTTTTTGAAAAGAACAATTTTGCGGACTATTGTGTCATCAGTTCATTTAAACGGAAATCCAACGTCTTATGCTTAAACAACACACGATCATGTGTATCAATAAAGAACCCACACAGTCGTGCCAAAATTGCCGGTGTTAATTTTAACTTGCGACTCCTGAAGAAAATTGTCAACCTAATAATGAATGTCATCACTCAACGAAATAACTGAGCAACGCAAACCCCGAACGCCTTCATAATTTCAAAAAACTCAGGTGTCGGAGAAAATCGTAGTCTAACTTTTAATGCAGCCTCATAAATAGTAACATACCCAAAAGGTGGAGAATATGCTTGATCAGTTGAAGTCGGTAACTTTACTACCATATCATTCGGAAAGAAATGTTTCTTTCGAAAAAAGCTCAATTCGCTCTCCGATACAGTTACCACTGCATCATCCGATTTCTGACTTTTTCTCTGGATCTCAGAAAAACGACATTCTCCAGCTGTCGCTATTTCAGTAATGTTTCATCGCGACACTTCACAACAACAGTTCGCCGCACCTCTTCGCCGCATCTCTTCACCGCAACTCTGCACCGCAACACTTCGCTCCACCGCAACTTTTTGCTTAGCCGCAACTCTCTGCCTTGTCGCAGCTCTCCGTCGCAACCTTGCTTCGCCGCAACTCTTCGCTTGGCCGCAACTATTCTCCGCAACGCCGGATAACTTTCTTCTTCTTCTCAATCGTGATTTTTTCCCTCATCCAATGCCTCTATTTATAAGCTCCAAAAGGAGTTCAATTATTAAATACATATTATAAAAAATAATAAAAATAAAAAATCTTTTCATTTTATATTCTTTCGGTTTTTTGACTCTTAAAATTCTACAATTATGACTAAAATCAATAAAAAACTTTTCACATTCTGTGATTTAAAAAAATGTAAATTTAAATATTTATTATTATTTAAATCCTGCTACTTTGTGCTTCAACTCTCGAATTCCACAATTTTAATTGGTGCTGGCTCATTTAATGTTTCGATTCTTCAGCTCTCCTTCAGCTCTCCTCCAATCCCAATCTGCCCATTTAATGCGCCCATTTATCTGGCACATTTAATGTGTCTATTTAATGTTTCAGCTCTCTTCTCCAATCCTAATTTTCAGCTCTTCAGCTCTCCTCCAATCTGACCCATTTAATGTTTCAGCTCTTCGAGTTCAAATTAATTATTTAATTAATTCATGTTGCTTGGGTTTTCTCTGGCCCGCTTAAATTTCCCACTCCGTGCCACGTTTCAGATTCCTGACTCTCAGCCCGTCAATTCTCGCTCGACCCACCGGGTCGCAGGTGCTCAGCTCATTGGGTCAGTTTTTGGTCTGGTAAAAAATATTTTTATTTTTTTGTGGGATTTGAACCCCCACCACTTACAAAGTGGCAAAAACCACATACCAACTGAGCTAGGCTCATTTTCAAGCTTGATAAAAGAAAAATATTATTCTTATTTACATATTTACTGTAATAAAGTATTTTGACTTTAATTTGTTATGCCCCACAAAAATGAAGTTTATGGATCATAATACTTTCGGACGAAAAAATTAGAATCGCCCGAAAATAGGGGGCAACTGATACACCACCCACAAGATTCCATCAGCCAGCACGAATCTCAGTGCAATTTTTTGAACAAGAAACATTCAAACTTCGATTAAAAAACATCCAGAGCTCCGATTTCCACAAACTTATAGTCAAACTGATCGTTCGATGAGACAGACTTAGGGTGTGTTTGGGGCAGCTTGTGTGTTTTAGGATAAGCAGCTTATCCTGAAACGCGGCCAGCAGGGTTCGACCCACGAGCTGCGTTTAGTGTAAAAATGGAACTGCATTTTTGGATAAGCGGGCAATACATGCGATCCAAATGGTACCATGCCGTTTTCAAAAACACCCATGCACTTATAAGCTGCCCCAAACGGGCCCTTAATGATATTAAAGTTAATCCAATCCGAGTCAAATAAAGCCCGGATCAAGTCATTAAACCACTATTAGAGAATTTTAGGAGGCATTTGAAAGGTCAAACGGATGTCGAATCTTGCGAGTTTATAGTCGAATCGAGCGTCTCAAAAAGACGAATACATCGTTAAGGCATTCAAATGTCCATCAAACGTCATCTGATCAAGGGAAGCTCTCTGTACCGTTCGATCAAAATGATTCATATTCCTGCATTAATTGTACTTAAAACACTATAAATAATCTCACCCCTCACATGAAGGGGAAGACTTAAGAGAGAACTTGAGACTTTGAGATGGAGCTCAAGTCCAAGATCATTCTCGCCATCGTTGACCACCGCCGACCATAATCGACTATCGTCAGCCACCGCTGACCTCCGTTGACCACCGCAGACCGTCATTGATTATCGTCGACTACCGTCGATCACCATCGGCCTCCGTCAATCATCGCTGACTACACGTTGTCGATCGACGTTATAACTTGAAAAGCTAGTAACCATTTCACGCCTGTGGGACAATGAACATCTGTAATCAACTTATAGTGGATTTTTACAATTGGGCCAGGCTCCATGGTTTTTCCCCTTTACGGGTTTTCCATGTAAAAACTTCTGGTGTTATCACAACTTGATTCTTTTTCATCTGAGTGTGTGTTGAATCCTCGTACAACGCTAAGACGATAATCCATTACTCTACTGCCGCAAATTTTCTAGCACGAATCAGTTGAAATATCAAAGATTTGGGTATTTTACCTTACATGTATTTTGCATCATAANTGATGGCTAGCTCGAAAGATTTCTTCTTAGATTTCTTTAGCGCTACAGCTATTGACCGTTCGTGGAAAGAAATGACCTTGAACAATGACTCCTTTTTCACAAATTCATGAATATACTGTATCTCAAACAACAGTTCATTCATGTCAGGAGATCCCAGCATCTGCAATGTTCCCTCTTTAGGAATCTGAATAGCGACAGACAATTGTTGAAACCTTCCTCGCCTCTGGCGGAGCCCTCAATCATTTTTTGAAAAGAACAATTTTGCGGACCATTGTGTCATCAATTCCTTTAAACGGAAATCCAACGTCTTATGCTTAAACAACACACGATCATGTGTATCAATAAAGAACCCACACAGTCGTGTCAAAATTGCTGGTGTTAATTTTAACTCACGACTCCTGAAGAAAATTGCCAACCTAATAACGAATGTCATCACTCAACGAAATAACTGAGCAACGCAAACCCCGAACGCCTTCATAATTTCAAAAAACTCAGGTGTCGGAGAAAATCGCAGTCCAACTTTTAATGCAGCCTCATAAATAGTAACATACCCAAAAGGTGGAGAATATGATTGATCAGTTGAAGTCGGTAACTTCACTACCATATCATTCGGAAAGAAATGCTTCTTTCGAAAAAAGATCAATTCGCTCTCCGATACAGTTACCACTGCATCATCCGGTTTCTGACTTTTTCTCTGGATCTCAGAAAAACGTCATTCTCCAGCTGTCGCCATTTCAGTAATGTTTCATCGCGACACTTCAAAGCAACAGTTCGCCGCACCTCTTCACCGCAACTCTGCACCGCAACATTTCGCTCCACCGCAACTTTTTGCTTAGCCGCAACTCTCTGCCTTGTCGCAGCTCTCCGTCGCAACCTTGCTTCGCCGCAACACTTCGCTTGGCCGCAACTATTCTCCGCAACGCCGGATAACTTTCTTCTTTTTCTCAATCGTGATTTTTTCCCTCATCCAATGCCTCTATTTATAAGCTCCAAAAGGAGTTCAATTATTAAATNTCTTCGCTTGGCCGCAACTATTCTCCGCAACGCCGGATAACTTTCTTCTTCTTCTCAATCGTGATTTTTTCCCTCATCCAATGCCTCTATTTATAAGCTCCAAAAGGAGTTCAATTATTAAATACATATTATAAAAAATAATAAAAATAAAAAATCTTTTCATTTTATATTCTTTCGGTTTTTTGACTCTTAAAATTCTACAATTATGACTAAAATCAATAAAAAACTTTTCACATTCTGTGATTTAAAAAAATGTAAATTTAAATATTTATTATTATTTAAATCCTGCTACTTTGTGCTTCAACTCTCGAATTCCACAATTTTAATTGGTGCTGGCTCATTTAATGTTTCGATTCTTCAGCTCTCCTTCAGCTCTCCTCCAATCCCAATCTGCCCATTTAATGCGCCCATTTATCTGGCACATTTAATGTGTNATGTAAATTTAATTTAAATCCTGCTACTTTGTGCTTCAACTCTCGAATTCCACAATTTTAATTGGTGTTGGCTCATTTAATGTTTCGATTCTTCATCTCTCCTTCAGCTCTCCTCCAATCCCAATCTGCCCATTTAATGCGCCCATTTATCTGGCACATTTAATGTGTTTATTTAATGTTTCAGCTCTCTTCTCCAATCCTAATTTTCAGCTCTTCAGCTCTCCTCCAATCTGACCCATTTAATGTTTCAGCTCTTCGAGTTCAAATTAATTATTTAATTAATTCATGTTGCTTGGGTTTTCTCTGGCCCGCTTAAATTTCCCACTCCGTGCCACGTTTCAGATTCCTGACTCTCAGCCCGTCAATTCTCGCTCGACCCACCGGGTCGCAGGTGCTCAGCTCATTGGGTCAGTTTTTGGTCTGGTAAANCGAGTTCAAATTAATTATTTAATTAATTCATGTTGTTTGGGTTTTCTCTGTCCCGCTTAAATTTCCCACTCCGTGCCACGCTTCAAATTCCTGACTCTCGGCCCGTCAATTCTCGCTCGACCCACCGGGTCGCAGGTGCTCAGCTCATTGGGTCAGTTTTTGGTCTGGTAAAAAATATTTTTATTTTGTTGTGGGATTTGAACCCCCACCACTTACAAAGTGGCAAAAACCACATACCAACTGAGCTAGGCTCATTTTCAAGCTTGATAAAAGAAAAATATTATTCTTATTTACATATTTACTGTAATAAAGTATTTTGACTTTAATTTGTTATGCCCCACAAAAATGAAGTTTATGGATCATAATACTTTCGGACGAAAAAATTAGAATCGCCCGAAAATAGGGGGCAACTGATACACCACCCACAAGATTCCATCAGCCAGCACGAATCTCAGTGCAATTTTTTGAACAAGAAACATTCAAACTTCGATTAAAAAACATCNTTTTAATTTGTTATGCCCCACAAAAATGAAGTCTATGGATCATAATACTTTCGGACGAAGAAATTAGAATCGCCCGAAAATAGGGGGCAACTGATGCACCACCCACAAGATTCCATCAGCCAGCACGAATCTCAGTGCAATTTTTTGTACAAGAAACATTCAAACTTCGATTAAGAAACATCCAGAGCTCCGATTTCAACAAACTTATAGTCAAACTGATCGTTCGATGAGACAGACTTAATGATATTAAAGTTAATCTAATCCGAGTCAAATAAAGTCCGGATCAAGTCATTAAACCACTATTAGAGGATTTTAGGAGGCATTTGAAAGGTCAAACGGATGTCGAATCTTGCGAGTTTATAGTCGAATCGAGCGTCTCAAAAAGACGAATACATCGTTAAGGCATTCAAATGTCCATCAAACGTCATCTGATCAAGGGAAGCTTTCTGTACCGTTCGATCAAAATGATTCATATTCCTGCATTAATTGTACTAAAAACACTATAAACAATCTCACCCCTCACATGAAGGGGAAGACTTAAGAGAGAACTTGAGACTTTGAGATGGAGCTCAAGTCCAAGAACATTCTCGCCATCGTTGACCACCGCCGACCATAATCGACTATCGTCAACCACCGCTGACCTCCGTTGACCACCACAGACCGTCATTGATTATCGTCGACTACCGTCGATCACCATCGGCCTCCGTCAATCATCGCTGACTACATGTTATCGATCGACGTTATAACTTGAAAAACTAGTAACCATTTCACGTCTGTGGGACAATGAACATCTGTAATCAACTTATAGTGGATTTTTACAACTGGGTAAGGCTCCATGGTTTTTCCCCTTTACGGGTTTTCCACGTAAAAACTTCTGGTGTTATCACAACTTGATTCTTTTTCATTTGAGTGTGTGTTGAATCCTCGTGCAACGCTAAGACGATAATCTATTACTCTACTGCCACGAATTTTCTAGCACGAATCAGTTGAAATATCAAAGATTTGGGTATTTTACCTTACATGTATTTTGCATCATAAAGTATTAAAGTTCTCACCACCATCTTAGGAAAGTTTTCTTTTGAGTCTAAGCGATACATTTTTATCACACGATATGCCAGATGCATTCCTCCACTTCAACCAACCAACCTGAATTCTACTAATAACATCCTCATCTATGTCACCATCAAATCTAAAACAGCAGGTTCAATACTCGAGGAAACAAATAGAAATAACATATATACACTATTATCAACTAAAATGTTGCAGGAGTTCCTGGACTAGGTAGGAGTGAAATTGTTTAAATCTTAGTGATGTAGATTAAGAAGGAACCATTACTTCAATAATTTATCTAATCCTGAAACTTATTATAGAATGATCAGAAAGAAAAATAAAACTACGTTCTCTTCGGATAGTATATAAAAAGGCAAATCTTTATGCTTGAGATGTCCTATCAACCTGTGAAGTTGAAGAAGTCTTTCAAATTATAAAATCCAATTTGAAAAAACTTTAGCTCATATCCCTCATCTAATATAGAAATATGCTTTTAAACCTCACGATAAACTATAATTATTAAGATCAATAACATGCCCAATTTCATTTAAATTACATTCAAACTTGTCCAAACTAGACTCATTAGCTCGTGAGTCAGCCCGAAACTAATTGGTTTCTAAAATTTCCCTTGTATGTTAAATAGGCATGAACATATCGACATTCAAATTCCAACAAGTTACGGCCAATAATAATGCAAGATTGTAGTTTGAACTTGACAAGAAATGTAAACTATAGAGTAAAAAAAAAACGTCTAGAGCAAAAAAAAAAAAAAAGAACGTCAAAAGGATATTTATTCAAAAAGTAAACTATAAAGCAACAAAAATAACGTCAAAAGTACTTGTTCATCCTCAAAGCATTCGTATGATTTGAATCATGAGAGCTAATTCAAAAGCCATTAAGAAGAAATAAAGTGTCAAAGGTATAATGGGGACATTAAAGTTATGTATAGTGGAGCAATGACTAGCATTAAAACTATTCAAAATACTTGGTATATTTTATTTACAAATTATACGGAGATATAAGCGATGTATCTCTAAATAAAAAAAATTAAAGCAAAGAAAAAAAAAACTTCTGTTAAATAAATGGCTTATAATTGATAAATATATTGGATAGACCGTATATTGTTTCAACAAAGATGAAATTAAAATTATGTCAATATTATTGAACGATGATATAATAGCTAAAGGCAATAGATTTAAGTATCCAGATCTATCATACACAAAAAGACAGCATAAAAGACCACAATTTCTAGAGCAAAAGCTAAGATGTCAAGTTCAATAAAATCCTAAAAAATATTACTTGACAATGGCATATCATAAAGAATTTCAAAACTGCGACCACTCGTTATATTAAAACGGTCTCTAAGGTTTGAGATTAAAACATTTGTTTATACCAAAATTAAAAATAAAAAATGAAAATGGGTAACATTAACATGCGGTGCAGACAAGAAAGAAAGGAAGATAAAAGATTATATTAAAGACATGATAGGAATATATGTTTTGACGATAACGTAATATAATATAAACTTAGATAGTTTGAATATCTACAAAGAGGGTATATTATCAAACAATAATATAGTCAAAAAATATATACATGGATAGAATAGAAGAAAAATAGAATAAAAGATGTTATATGGCTGCATTGTTGAAACAAAAAAAAGAGAAAAATAGAGTTTAAAAGTCCATGGTGCCGATGATGGTACGCGTTTAATGGAGAGATAGAGTAAGGAAGTGGGCAGAGAACACAACAAGGAGAAACATAATAATTAATTAAAAATTAAAGGCGTGTTTGGTTGCACTCAATATTTACAATTAATATGATTTAGTAAATCCGATAAATCTGGATTTATCAAATCCATATAAGTGTTTGGTTCGGTTGAAGATACATCCTGTTAAAATTGTTAGAGTGTTTGGTATTTTAATTCAAGATCTTATAGTCATGTCTTTCTTCCCAAGTAAAATCGGTTAAGTCCACCGAATAGTGATTTAACATATCCAGATTTACATCCAAAAATAAACAGAAGGGAGATAAAAATGGATTTAAGGAGGCACCAGATTTAATTTCCAATTTTTTACGTTACCAAAAATTCTTTAACATATAATCATTGTTCAACGTCAATCCAAAAAGAAAAATAAAAATTTTATGAGAAGGGAAAATAGATAGCAGTCCAATGAAAAACAAATACACTTCAATTCTATTAAGCAGACAAGACAAAAGAAAAAAAAAAGAAATCAGACAACAGGTAATTGATAGTTCTTTATAACCTTACTGAATACATAAAAGCAGACCAACTTCAGCAATTCTCACTCCATTAAATTAATTAAATGTTAAAATTAGTCCAGTCTGGTTTAAATAACAGTATAACTGATCATATATGAATCCTGGCTCATCAATGTAAGTAGAAAATCAAATGCATCCTTTCATCATTTACCACAAATTTGCAGAAAGTTGCATCATCTGGACAAAGGCGTTAAAAAATTAACACACTGGATAAACAAACTGGTTTAAAAACTAGAAAACTGTTTTGCTTCTTGGCCAAGGAAATTCTAAGCAATTAGCCATTCATGATTGTTAGAACAATATACAAGTTTAGGTGCTAGATATACATAGGAATTGAGTGGTGTAATATTTCCAAAATAAAATCAAGCTCCACAAAAAATATAACTTTCTAGCAAACAATCACAGACAAAACAACCAACAACAACAACTAGCTTTTATCCCACAAGTGGGGCGGCTACGTGAATCCTTTTTCTCCATTGCGTCCTATTGAGTGTCATAATTTCATTTAATTCTAATAAATTAAGATAATTTTTTATACAATATGCCCAAGTCTTTCTAGGTCTACTTATGCATTTCTTAACATAAGTCGAATCTAAAATATCTACTCTCCTAACCGGATCATCAGATTGTCGACATTTCAGACAACACAAACACCATATGTTAAATTACAAAACCAGGCAAAGTGATTTAAGATGGCAAGAGCAAGAGCTACCATCAATTCCAAGGTTGTGAAAATCGGATTGAACATCAAAGTGGAAGAAGGAAAGATACAATGTTCCTTGGTTCGAGTGGGATGAAATAATAAATATATAAATTAATTAAATACGACCTAAATAATATAATAATAATATAATAAATTAATAATACAAATATTTTTGGTGCCACGGGCGGTTCACTGTCTAACCAGTAGAACCGGCCAGTTAAGTCCCATTTTTTAAACCTTCATCAATTCTGTCCCACAAAAAAAAAAGTTTTTGCCAGAGCACAAAAACCATAGCAAACAATTATCAGCAGAAAAAAAAGCATTCAATCATTAAAAAAAAACGAAAGCGTGAGAGGAAAACGAAGTAGAAATTTACCTCCCGACTTCAATTGCATAATCGCCGCGAATAGTCCCGGGTTCTGAGTTAGAAGGGTTGGTAGCCCCGATCATCTTCCGACCAGTCACAACAATGTTCTTCCCCTCCCAAACCATAGCCACCACCGGACCAGAGATGATGTACTCCACCAACCCAGGAAAAAAGGGCTTCGCCGACAAATCCTCGTAGTGCTTCTCAGCGAAGGACCGCTCCACGGTTACAAGCTTCAACCCTAAACTTCAAATAGATCACTACTTGCAAAAGAGAAAAAAAAAAAACCACACAGTATTTGATGCGGCATGCTTCAATAGAAGAAAAATACCTTTCAGGTAGAAACCTCTCTTCTCGAATCGCCCGATGACATCACCAATCTGAAAAGAGGCATAGATTAGAGTTGCGCAAGAAGCTCAATTGAAAGAAAAGAAGAAAATCATAAGAAGGAAGCGTGGATTGATAGATTACCAGGCCGCGTTGGACGCCATCAGGCTTGATCATGATGAAGGTCTGCTCCATCTTAACTGCTTTCGAAGATCTCTCTCTTGATCAATTAAGGGCACGGCGGCGATTGAAAGAAACCCTAGCCGTAACGAAAGAGTGAGGGCTATTTATATAGGAGGAATTTTAACTTACGCATCTGACACACGACTATTTGCCGATTTTTCGAGTCAGTTTGGGGCAAATTGAACCTGTTGGGATAATTTTTTACAGCGTATATCCAAATTTGATGTATTTATGATAAGAACATCAAATTTAAAGGTTTGTTTGAGGCAGCTGTAACTTATTGAATAATTTGTTAATAAGCTGATTAAAAATAATCCATCGATAAGCTACGTGCGATGACTATTACAAATTTTTTTTTTTTTTAAAAGTCAGACCGTTATCAGAAAATTGTCACCGCACCTAGATAAGTGTGGTGTGAAAACATTATTTTCGGCGTTTTAAAAACGCATAAGCTGCCAAAATGCAGTTTACCCAAATATATCAAGTGTGTTTTCAAAATTTCACCGCACCAAATAAGCTGCTCCAAACGGACCCTAAGTGAAGTTAAAATCACTTAATTATTAGAGCATTTTTATCTATATTTTTTGAAAAATACAAACAACTTGATGATAATTGTCGCTACCCGATAAAAAAATTGTACAATACAAATTTCGAGCACCTACAAAATGTTCACCAACTCGAGCATTGGCAGAAATCATAGGTTGGCTTGCAAGGCACCTCATAAATAACTGTGTATCTAAGGAGAATATGTTTAGCCAATTGGGATCAGTAACATCACAAACATATCATTTAAGAAATAGAACTTCTTCAGGAATAACATCATATTGTCCTCCCTCAGATTCAAAATCATCTCTTCACAGTTTTGACATTTCCACCGATTTTCAGCATGATTGGTTTCCTAAAATCCGACATCTTGAAACACGAAAGGAGATCTCTGTTGATCACAAAAAAAAATGTTGGGACAACATCACATATGAGAGTTCCATTATTCGCACAAAAAAAGAGTAGGAGACTTCATTTTTTTCTCGTCTTTATGGTTTTTTTATAATTATAAGTTCAAAGGGACAAAAAAAAGGCTAAAAAAGCAAAAATCTAGGTCTACTTCACTTAACTGGCCTCGATTATCCGATCTGGCCCAATTCAACGGTCGGATTATACTTTCACGTGGATACGGCTAGTCCCACGCGGCCTTACAAGAGAAACCACATGCAGCGTCATGGATCGCACCTTCCGCACAAACTAACCCTTCAATTCGCACGCCAAATCATGTCATCCCATTGTCTGATCTGCATACTAGATCGTGTCATCCACGGATTTGATACCACATAGTGACCCGTGTGGATTCCCTACCATCCGATATTGATCTATACAAATACAGAATGATGTAAGCACCCTTCGGTTCTGCATCTCTCGTATCATTGGTGAGATCTAAACCGTCGTTTAATGCTTCACTGACATGAACAATGGGTCCGTGCGGCACACTTTGAGTCGTCAACCCACTTCCCAACAAGACCCGCACTTCGACAAGTCTGCCACTGCAACTTGGGTGACCTGCTGACAAGCCGACTTGTTTCACATAATGACGACCCGACAACCTGCATGGCCCGTCAACTTGACACAAACACATAAGACTCATTCATACCCGCTCCAGCTCCAACCCGACAGTGAGTTGTTCCAATCCAGTTACACGTCAGACCTATTTTTGTTGTCGTCATTGTTGATCGCCGCCACTACCGCTTCCTTCACCGACAAAAAAAATTATAATTTATATGAATGTCAAGAGGTTTGAACTTGGAGGTAGTTAGAAAGAGAGGGAGACACATTCAAGCTAGGCTGGGAAACTTTCTTTATATAGATATATATCAATCTTTTGAACAAGAAGAAAAGAAAAAAAAAATCAAATTTCTAGTTTTTTTTTATGACAATGTTTCTGCTTTTTTTTTAATTTTTATTTTTGAAGGAGTCATCAGTTTGTCTATTATCGTATAATTCATTTTTCCGAATAAGTCTCTCTTCCGGATCATAAGAATAATCTAGAGATAAATTGAACAGGAAAAGATGGGACATACAAAGAACAAGATAAACAAAGAGAAAGAGAGCATAGAGAGTCCTACGTGTAATAAAGCTCACAAAAATCTCGCAAGGATAAGACAAGTGTGTTCAACCAAATAAGATCAGATGGAGGCACCTTGAACTAATATCCGTAAGAGAGTACCTGTGTAGACTACCCATAACCAGAGATTCAAGTATATTTGTATATTCTAGTATCCAAAGTGCTCCCAAGAAGGACATATCACACTTGGTTAATTACATCTTGGTAGTTACCCAAGAATACTCTTTATCCAAATGAGAGTTTTACTTACATTATTAATGACAACCAGCACAGAGCTATCAAAGGACAGTTATTTCACAGGGGAATGTTCTCATACTTTTAAAGCTCCCTCCAAGTCATGGGGGGAGAGTGAGTCTCTTAAGGTCCTTGCATGGGTAAAGGATTTATAGGTATACGAAGCCTGTGAAACAATTGAATCATCTTAATATGTCAAAGCATATTCAGACCATAAGGGAAGAGGACAAATCATCGTATCCCAAATGGGCGAGAGATCATCGATAATCATGTCGTCGAGATGAAACCCACAAAAGCAAAAACAATGACAAGGTTCAACAGGGATAGTCAAAGGAAGGTAAGAGTAATCTGTAACAGGTAAAGGTAGTCAGGTTAGAGCACCATGGACCCATCATCTCGAGTCACTATGACCCTAAGTCTACCTAATTGTGAAGGTAGTATACTCAACACGTGCGGACATCCCCTGTCAGAAATTCATGAATTGTGTCGTTTGTGGGGACCTCAGTAGCAGTATGGTCAAAAGAAATAAACTATATCATATAACTATCAGGTGGAGCTCTAAGAGGTAGGATTTATACCAGCCGAAAGTGACGAGGATATCGTTGGAAAGAAAGAGGAAGGGAGGTTCAGTTACAAAGCTGAAAACACTCCCGATAAAAGGATTTACACTCCGTCTAGGTTGAGGGGCCTTCTAAAGACCTAAGAGCGCAAGACAACCGTTTAAGTAAAAATCTATGTTGGGCTAGTCGGGTTGAAAAAGTAAACATGCTTCTCCTCAGGGCATGCAGATCATGCAATTATCTACCATAATCTTAAGTGTGGAGGCCCTATTAATATGACTTAGGATATGTTCAGGCTATGCAACCCATTTTAAAATTATCCCAAAGGTTATGTAGGAAAATAAAAGATATAATGTTTTAATCCTAAATTTTAATTAGTCTTAATATTTTGTTAGGATTTTGTAAAAAGTTTACAATTTTAGGTCCTTAGATAGCCTAAATCATTTGCATGATTCTCGGACAATCCATAAAATAAAAATTGGTGGAAAAGTAATTCAACAACACAGGGATACAAGAAAGATATTAAAATAAGCCAAATATGAAAAAATAAACGGTCGATGTCGCTCGTTGGTAACATAACCTAGAAACAAAAAAAGGGGGCCAGTCACTGGATAAGTACACATCTTTGCTTAATTCTATACATAAATGAGATTTAGAATTAAAGTATGTGACACGAGCAAGCAGCTCATGGTCCCAATCACGTGGTTCTACCCATTTGGCATCTCGGAACTCGTACTCGTACATTATTTTTTATACCGACTCTTCTGAGGACTCTACAAAAAAAATAAGGAAAGTAAAAAAGAAACAAAAAGACTCGACTGCATGAAAATAATGTTAGCGAAAAAGCCAACAAAACATGCAATGCATATCAGTCATGCCTGGCGGGAGAAACTAAGTAGCACGTGCAAGAAATGGTTAGTATATAAATCATTACATTGCGCACCCCCCTTCCCCCCACTCCCTCTGTTACACGTGTGGTGTATATTTTAGGCATTGCTCCCTGCAAGAAGATCGACTTAATATATTACCATGCATATCAAGTTAGTAAGCATGCATGCACACCAAAAGCACAAAAAGATGATGCCTGGCTAGGGATCCCAAACCAACAGAGAACTATAACCAGGACATCAAAAAAGACTACTAAGCATCTTAGTCCTTAGTCTAACACACAATCTAACATAATGTCCTAACACAACATTTAAGTGAGTGCATGGTTATGTCAAAAGGCTAACAATTGTTTTGACATTGTTGGCGTCACCGACCCCATCCTGATGATCCAAGGATTCTAAGAGGTGTTACTATTTGCGGGTTTGAAAATCTTTTGAAAAGTTGACCTCATGTATAGTCTTAGCTAAGTATGCAAGTAACTTAAAAATATATTTTGAAAATATAATGCGTGTAAGTAATAAAAATATATATTTTTATACTTTCACAATAGTTTCTAGGAAATAGAAGGCCTAAGTGGCACCTATTAGACCTCTTAGAACCTTAGCACAACATGCACGCGCTAATCACAGGGTGGTAGCTAGTATTGTCCCACCAAGGCATCCTCGTGGGCAATACTTGCTACCTCGTCATGACTAACAAGCAAGATTCATTGTCAAGATAGCTGAAGAAATGCACATACAAACGTACAATGACAAAAAAAATTGCAAAAATTCGCAGCTAACATACAGTGCGCAATGCCGAGTGATGCATGCAAAACATACAACACAACTAAGAAATGAGTGTGTTGTGGAGACAGTAACTTAGAGATTGGGTGTGTCATAGCGACTGTGACCTGGAGGGTGGATGTGTCGTAGAGTTGTGACCCAAAGAGTGGGTGTGTCGTAGAGGTAAAGACCTGAAAGGCTGCAAGTGCGGTGAAGGTAACGACTCAAAGGAGTGGGAGGAAATACACAACAGATTAGCTCGGTGGTGGGTCATCCATTCACATGATGTGTGAGTAAGATTAGTAAGTGCATGAGAACACTAATTCAAATGAGAAAAGACTTTAGCAAAGCAAGTCATATAAATGTAAGATGTTATGCAAGCAAACACATAAGAGTGGAAAGTGCAAGTGAAAACCACCTGTAACATGGTGCTAAGTGAAATAAGGATGCCACGAAGTCAATATATAGAGTAATGTATCTCTAGAAGGCACAAATACTCATCATGAGCATATGAGGGAATATGCTAATGGGTGAACGATAGTGTGCAAGTGTGGGTTTGCAAATGCAGACAATTGAAGAGGCAAATAATGAATACAAGATACCAAATGTAAGAGATTGACTAATCAATCTGACTGGTGGCAACGTCGATCGACGTGTCGACAGAGTGTGGAAGATAGACCGATCGAGCTGAGGGCAGTGTAGATTGATCATGTTGACCAAAGAAGGTCGATCAAATCAATGCGGACCAATCTATGAAGGGTGGTCGATCGATACGATGGGGTCGATGACAGCCAATAGATCGAGTGGACCGAAGATAGTTGAATGAGTTAGAGTGTATGACTGATCAATAAAGAATGTTCAATCAGGTTGATGGGCGATCGACTGATCAAATGGACCATAAATGGTATATCGGGTCAGGATGTGCAACTGATCACCAAAGGGTGGTAAATCGAGATTGGATCGGTGACAGCTGACTAATTCAATGGACCAAAAGCAGTTGATCTGGTCGGGGTGTGTGGTTGATCAACAATAGATGGTCAATAGATGCGATCAGGCTGATGGGGTGGTCGATTGATCGAATGGACCAAAGACGGCCAATCGACCGGTGTGCAGTCAATTGATGAGACTGATCAATCTAATGGACTGAAGATAGTTAATTGAGCTGGATTATGGGGCCGATCAATGAAGAATGGCTGATCATTAGGATTGGGTCGGTGGGTGATCGACATATCAAATGGAGCAAAAGTGGTCGATTGGGCAGAGGTGTGTGACCGATCAACAAAAGATGGTTAAAAGATGTGATCGGCCTGGTGAGTTGTCAGTCGATCGAATGGACTGAAGAAGGTCAATCGACCCGGTGTGTGGTCGGTCGACGAACGATGATCGATTAATGTGATCGAGTCAGTAGCGGCTAATCGATTCAATAGACCAAAGATAATCGATCAAACCAGAGAGTGCGGTCGATCAATGACTGCAAAAAAAAAGATGTTTTCTTATGTAATTTTAAAAATAATCCATGCAGTGCATACAACAAGAATGTGAAACCCATGTAATATGAGATTTAATTAGATTGAATGATGAATCGTGCTTACCTTAGCGAACTCATGGGTAAAACCTAAGGGTAATCGATAGAATGAGACAGGCGTTGCATAAAGCGACGAGAGGCCGCCTCTATTTGCCCAGTATAAAGAAACTACATGACAAAAATCTTCAGCATAGAGTCAAAGTCGTAGGACTTTTCGTTCTCTATGCTCAAAAGACAAATTGCTCCCCTCTGTCGTGGGGACAAAATCACCGGTGCAAATGAGGGGTGGCAACGATCTCGGGCGTTGGGACTGTGTGCTAGAAATGAATAAGGTCAATTTTTCTCATGGATTTGTAGGGGAAACACAAAGGCTTCTATTTCTATGGGATTTCTAACCTAATCTCTCTAACATCCAGACCTTGAGGGCTCTAAGAATGAAAAATGCAAGGGATTAATAAATTTCACCTTCATAATGGTTGATCGAAGTGTTTCTTCTCGTAAGAAGAAGCTCTCCTCACAGGAGAGAGCAAAAACGTCGCTAGATTTTGACTCCTCCAAAGAGATGAGGAAGCTCTCCTTGTTAGAGGGGCGAGACGTTGAGAATGTTGGAATCTTCCTTCTCCAAAGTCAGGAAGAAGCTCTCCTTGTTGGATAGTCACCAGAGATGAGAAATATGGTCAGATTCCTTCTCACAAGTGATGAAGAAGCTCTCCTCATCGGAGAGAATGTAGGAGTCGATGAAGTTGGTCTTTCCCCAAGTAGAGAGGAATCTGTCCTCGTCATCTTGTCGGAGTGTCGCCTGAGATGAAGATGATGACCAACAAAATAGAATAAGAGATTAAAAAAATGGAGGAAAAGAGATTGCCCTAACTTCTCATTAAAGAAGCAGATAGAATCCCTCAAGAAATCTCCCTGGAAGTTATAAGTGGGTATTTCATTAGATATGTTAAAATTTTTAAGAGTTACATATTTTGCTGTCTATCAAAATATACTAGGATAGTGGAATCAAGAAACACAAAATTTCTTAAGAGTGACATGATTAATGGGAGTGATTTATTACAGAGTGTAGTTCCTGAAAAGAAACATATAGATGCCCAGCCTCTCATTTTAAGTGACAAGTTGAATGTTGTCCATAACACTCCTAAAGATCAATTAGATATTAGAAAAAAAAAATTGTTGAGATTCCATGAGATGATGATAATAAATATGTTGATCCTAACACTTATAACTTATAAGGTATAAGATGTGGTTGAACAACCAACTCCTCAAGAGGAAGTTATTACAACATTCAGAAATCTATTAGACAAAAATGCTTATCAATTCATAGTGATTACCTTATTTATTTTCAAGAGTCGGACAATAATATTGGAGCTAAAAATGGTCCTGAAATGTTTTTACAAGCTATGAATTGTTAAAAATGTGTTTTATGGTTTG
>JXCR01072204.1:3215-24941 GCA_002079205.1 Phalaenopsis hybrid cultivar
TCTTGGCTTGAATTTGGGTATTGGCCATGTGGGGGCTCACGGTTTTGGGCTTTAGCTTGGGTTAAAGTGGTAACCAAGGGTTTGGATCATGGTTAAAGCTTATAATGAGCAGTAAAAATGGCACCATAAGGTATGTACATGTGGTATGGCAAGTACCTTGATTTAACCCTCTCCGTATCCCTTTAAGAATTTTTTTAAAAAATAAATTACCCATGAGATAAATATCAAGCTTAACCATGGGTTGGTGGCTAGCTTTAAACTCAACTCTAAAGTCTAGGATGAGTTATGGTATGGCTCATTTGACCCTACCAAGCTCAATTGGTTTGGATTTGGCCATAAGCCCAAGAAGGTGCACATGACCAAATCTTATGTTTGGACTAGGTTAGACATATCAATTGGCCCAATTAAATATGGCATTTGGTGTAAGAGACCATGAGGAACAATTTTCATGAAGGGTGAAAGTCATTTTGAGGTCAATTGGTTAATCAATTTGCATTTTTTTATTTTTGACCCATTTTAAGCATGTTGGGCTAAGTTTGGGTCAAAATTAGGCTAGCCATGGGCTAAGCTCAAATCGATTGTTGTGGTTGGTGAAGAACATCATTATGAACAATGGATTTTTTATTTTTGACCCATTTTAAGCATGTTGGGCTAAGTTTGGGTCAAACTTGGGCTAGGATTTTTGATTTTTGACCCATTTTAAGCATATTGGGCTAAGTTTGGGTCAAACTTGAGCTATTTTGGTATAAGCTCAAATTAATTGTTTTATTTGGTGTAACACATCATTATGAACAACTTTCATGAAGGGGCTCAAATTGATTGTTGGGGTTGGTGAAGAACATCATTATGAACAACTTTCATGGGCTAAGCTCAAATTGATTATTGTGGTTGGTGAAGAACATCATAATGAACAATTTTCATGAAAGGCTAAGCTCAAATTAATTGTTTTGGTTGGTGCAAAACATCATAATGAACAATTTTCATGAAGAATTTTTGACCTATTTTAAGCATGTTGGGCTAAGTTTGGGTCAAACTTGGGCTAGCCATGGGCGATTTTAGACCCATTTTAAGCATGTTGGGCTAAGTTTGGGTCAAACTTGGGCTAGCCATGGGCTAAATCCAAATTGATTGTTTTGTTTGGTGTAAAACATCATGATGAACAACTTTCATGAAGGATGAAAGTCATTTTGAGGTCAATTGGTTAATGAATTTAATGGATTTTGATGAAATTTGGATTTAGACCCAAATTAGGCATATGGCGCTAATTTGTTTCAAAATTGAGCTAGCTTTGGGACTAAACTCAAATTGATTGTTGTGTTTGGTCACAAATGACCTCACAAAGGATTTTCAACAAAAATTGGGTGCCAATTTGAGATCTAAGGCATTCAATTGTTGAGATTTGGGGTATTAGCCAATATTGGGGCTAGACTAAGCTTAAATTGATTGTTGTATTTGGTCACAAATGACCTTATAAAGGATTTTCAACAAAAATTGGATGCCGATTGTTGTGTTTGGTCAAAAATGACCTTATAAAGGATTTTCAACAAAAATTGAATGCCAATCTTCTAAGGCATTCAATTGTTGAGATTTGGGATGTTAGCCAATATTGGGGCTAATTTGGGGATATTTATGGCATTCAATTGTTGCATTTTGGGGTGTTAGCCAATATTGGGGCTAATTTGGGATATTGGATTTAAACCAAATTGGATGATCAAAAGGTTTTACCAATGCAAATTTATGGTTAAATTTGATGTAAAATATTTCTATGAAGTAAATACAACATTTATTTGAGCCAATTGGCATGGTTATGAGTCCAATTGATGTGATTTGGTCATTTAGCCAAAATTGAGATTTTGACCTAAATTAAAATTAAGCTCAATTCAGGGATCAATTGGGCTTAAATTTGTAATAGTTTGATCAAATAAAATGCTAATTTAAGTTTAGAATTAAATTTGGTATTTTTGGTAGATTTGGGAATTTTTGGCCAAAATTGGGGTCCCAAGGGCAGTTAGGTAACTTGGGGGTGTCTGGGGCAAAAGCCAAGAGAGGAGCATTTCAAGTAGAATTGGATAGATATCCATTCTAAATGAACCATGGATCAATGAAATCTCAGCATTTCAAGGAATTGGATAGATATCCTTAAATGAACCATGGATCAATGAAATCCCCATTTTGGGTTCTTATGTATTGGTTTTAGCCAGGATATTGTGAGGGTATTGTATACCTTAGCTCCAAACTAATACTCAGGGTCAATTCTAAGGCCAAGTAACCCTATAGGAACTCTCCTTGAGTTCCCTCATAATGATCTTACCTACTAAGTGCTAGAGGTTAGGACCAGTATGTGGAACTTCAAGTTGAGTAAAGAGAAGAGTTTTGAGTTTCTAATGGTGAGGGTACCTTTTCTAGTTTTCTAAGACTAGTCAATAGGAAAGTCCTGTGACTAGAACTAGGTTACTAAAGAAGTTTCTAGACCTCAACCAAAAGTGAGGTCAACAGTAACTCATCTTGAGTTCCCTCATAGTGACCCCACCTACTAAGTGCTAGAGGTTAGGACCAATATATGAAACTTCAAGTTTAGTAAAAAAGGGTGTAGAATTTCTAATGGTGAGGGTTCCTTATCTAGTTTTCTAAGAATATTCAATAGGAAAGTCCTATGGCTAGACCTTAGGCTACTAAAGAGGAAAAACTAAACCTCAACCAAAAGTGAGGTCAACATATGTCTGTCACAAATGTCGTGGATAACTCTTATTATCAAAGAGCTATAATTAAGTATGATAGTCATATCTATCAAATGATAGAATATCTTAAAATTTCATGTTATTTTAACTCTTAGTGTTGCAGAGTTAAAATTTGGTTAAGTAATTATATCTGTGAATTGATAGAGTACTTTTAAATGTCATGAGGTTTTAACCCTTAGAGTTAAAATTTGGGAAATATAACTCTATCTGTCAAAAGATAGAATATCTTAAAATGAGATTTTAGTTCTTAATGTCATAGAGTTAAAATGTAGAGAAGATGATTCTATATGTCAAAAGATAGAATATCTGAGAATTTCATACCTAGGTAAGATAATCCTACCTGTCATGTTATTTTAACTCTTAATGTTATCGAGTTAAAATTTGGGAAAGATAATTCTATCTATCAAAAGATAGAATATCTTAAAATGTCGTGTTATTTTAACTCTTAGTGTCGCAGAGTTAAAATTTGGGTAAGTAATTCTATCTGTCAAATGATAGAATACCTTAGAATGTTATGAAATTTTAACTCTTAATGTCATAGAGTTAAGATTTGGGTAACATAATTTTATCAATCAAAAGATACAATATCTTAGAATGTCGTGTTTGGGTAAGATAATTCTATATGTCAAAAGTTAGAATATCTTAGAATGTCATGTCATTTTTCATTCTTAATATTGTAGAGTTAATATTTGGGTCAAAAGATAGAATATCTTGGAATGTCATGTTATTTTAACTCTTAATATTGTAGAGTGAAAATTTAGGAAAGATGATTCTATCTATCAAAAGATAGAATATCTAAGAATGTCATAATTGAGTAAGATTATCCTACCTGTCAGAAGATAGAATATCTTAGAATGTCATGTCATTTTAACTCTTAATGCTATAGAGTTAAAATTTAGGAAAGATAATTCAATCTGTTAAAAAATAGAATATCTTAAAATGGGTAAAATAATCCTACCTATCATAAGGTAGAATATCTGAGAATGTCATGTTATTTTAACTCTTAATGTTGTAGAGTTAAAATTTAGGAAAGATAATTCTATCTTTCAAAAGATAGAATATCTTAGAATGTCGTGTCATTTTAACTCTTAATGTCGTAGAGTTAAAATGTGAGAAAGATAATTCTATCTACCAAAATATAGAATATCAGAGAATGTCATTTTATTTCAACTCCTAATGTCAAAGAGTTAAAATGTGAGAAGGATAATTCTATCTGTCAAAAGATAGAATATCTGATAATGTCATTTAATTTTAACTCTTAATATCAAAGAGTTAAAATGAGAGAAAGATAATTCTATCTGTCAAAAGATAGAATATCTTTGAATGTCATATAATTTTAATTCTTAATGTCGTAGAGTTAAAATTTGGGAAAGATAATTCTATCAATCTAAAGATAGAATATCTTTATATGAAGAACGAATGATTTAACGAGCGATGAGGAGAGAAAACATCCCCAACAGAGTCACCAAATCTCTCTTCATAGCGATCAGGGACTCGTCATTCGTGGTCGCCGCCAATTCTCGTTCGTGCCCTCATGTCATCGTGTCTATTGTCGATAAGGACGTTGGAGTCGCCACTATATTTTTCTATCTTATTGCCCTATTTTTCCAATTTACCTTAATTTTTTGGATCAAGTAAAAGATCCTTAATTATTAAAAGAATTAGGAAAAAAGAAAAGGGCAAATGATAGAAAACAAGAGAAATGTTGGGTGGTAAACTTGTAGAGAAGACTCTAGAATGTCAAAATCTCATATAAGGATAACCACATAAATGGTCTGATAAATAGAGATTAGGTTTATTGCCTATTTTGAATTCTTAATTTTTCTATAGGAGCAAGTTACATCTTAGGAAATTATAAATTTACCTAAGAAAACTCATGATTGACGTTAACATTTGTTGTTCTAAGAAATGTTAAGGTCAAGGAAAGAAACAACAAATTTTTATTCCTGGGGTAATAGATTCCTAAGAATCTGATTCTACCCTAAAGGTTTTTTTTGTTCATGTCATGTCATGTCATTTTATTTTTATTTTTTTTTTGTCATGTCGCATCGTTTTGTCTTTTTTTATGTTTTTTTCATGTCATGTTGTTTTTGTTTATGTCGTTTTATTTTATTTTATCTGTTTTTATCTAGTTTTGTTGTCTTGAAATTCTGCTTTCGAATGTCGTCCTGCAAAATAGAGTTAGCACACCCTATAAAATGCAAAGGAAATCTAAGGCAAAATTTTGTTTTCATGTCTTTAATAAACCTGCAAAAGAGAACATGATTAGCATAAAATCATGTTGTCATATTTATCAAATTTAGTTAGTCATTTAATTGGTTGAATAATTTTAAAATGACCTGGTCAAGATGTCTATGGCTCCGTCGTCCCGGGGCCATGAAGTATTTAGATTTACTTAGTCCGAAAGGTGTTTAAACCAGGACTAAAAGATTCTTGTCAGCAACCATAGATTGCATCGTCCAAGAAATCTTTGTAAATCTGAACACAGATGTTTAAGTTGTGTTTTAATGTCTTTTAAGATGAATTTTATGTCATTTATGTCGGTGTGTTAGATTTTTATGATGTCATTTTTTTTAGGTCATATGTCAATTAGACCTGAGAGACTTTAATTGAAACCTAAGATTTAAGTTTAATGTCGGTGAAACTGAAGATGATTCAAGTTCAATGTAGGTAAAACTTAGAGTTTTAAGTCCAATGTGGATAGAACTTAAGAAGTTCTAGGTTTAATATATGTAGAACCTAAAGATTAGAAATGGTTTAAGTCCAATGTAATTAGGACTTAAGATGTTTTAGGTTCAATGTAGGTGGAACCTAAGAGTTTAATTGGTTTTAAGTTCAATAGGACTTAAGATGATTTAGGTTCAATGTAGGTAGAACCTAAAGATTGAATTTGTTTCAAGTCCAATGTAGATAGGACTTAAGATGTTTTAGGTTCAATGTAGGTAGAACATAAGAGTTTAATTGGTTTTAAGTCCAATATAGTTAAGAATTAAGATGTTTTAGGTTCAATGTAGGTATAACCTAAGAGATAAAATGGTTTTAAGTCCAATGTAGTTAGGACTTAAGGTATTTAGGTTCGATATAGGTAGAACCTAAGGGTTGAATTGAGTTAGGTTTAATTTTAATTGAACTTAAAGTTTATGCTGATCTAAGTTGAATTTGAATTGAACCTTAGTTTAAGGTTTGATTTAAGTTCAGTATATGTTGAACCTACGATTTGGTTGACTTAGATTCAGGTTGGGTCTAACCTAAGTTATAGGTTTGACTTAAGTTCAATATGGGTTGAACTTAAGTTTAAAGTTATTTGGTTGGGGTTAATTAAACCTAATTTAGGTAAGATTTAACTAATTAATTAGACTTAATATGGGTTAAGTCTTATTAGGTTAAGGTTAATTAAACCTAATTTAGGTAAGGTTTAATTGATTAATTAGACTTAATATAGGTTAAGTCTAATTGGGTTTAAGGTTAATTAAACCTAATTTGGGTAAGGTTTAATTGATTAATTAGACTTACTATGGGTTAATTCTAATTGGATTTAAGGTTAATTAAACCTATTTTTGGTAAGGTTTAATTCATTAATTAGACTTAAATATGGGTTAAGTCTAAATGGCTTTAAAGGTTAATCAAACCTAATTTAGGTAAGGTTTAATTGATTAATTAGACTTAATATGGGTTAAGTCTAAATGGGTTTAAGGATTAATTAAACCTAATTTGGGTAAGGTTTAATTGATTAATTAGACTTAATATGGAGTAAGTTTAATTGGGTTTAATGTTAATTAAACCTAATTTTGGTAAGGTTTAATTGATTAATTAGACTTAATATGGGTTAAGTCTAATTGGGTTTAAGGTAAATTAATCCTAATTTGGGTAAGGTTTAATTAATTAATTAGACTTAATATGGGTTAAGTCTAATTAGGTTTAAGGTTAATTAAACCTAATTTGGGTAAGGTTTAATTGATTAATTAGACTTAATATGGGTTAAGTCTAATTGGGTTTAATGTTAATTAAACCTAAATTTGGTAAGGTTTAATTGCTTAATTAGACTTAATATAAGTTTAGTCTAATTGGTGTTTAAAGTTAATAAACTGAATTTAGGTAAGGTTTAAATGATTAATTAGACTTATTTGTGTTAAGTCTAATTGGGTTTAAAAGTTAATTAAACCTAATTTAGGTAAGGTTTAATTTAATATGGGTTAAGTCTAATTGGTGTTTAAAGGTTAATTAAACCTAATTTAGGTAACGTTTAATTGATTAATTAGAATTAATATGGGTTAAGTCTAATTGGGTTTAAGGTTAATTAAACCCTAATTTTGGGTGATTTAATTGATTAATTAGGCTTAATATGGGTTAAGTCTAATTGGTATTTACAGGTTAATTAAACCTAATTTGGGTAAGGTTTAATTGATTAATTAAACTTAATATGGGTTAAGTCTAATTGGGTTTAAGGTTAAATAAACCTAATTTTGGTAAGGTTTAATTGTTTAATTATATTTAATATAGGTTAAGTCTAATTGGTGTTTAAAGGTTAATTAAACCTAATTTAGGTAAGGTTTAATTGATTAATTAGACTTATTTGTGTTAAGTCTATTTGGGTTTAAAAGTTAATTTAACCTAATTTAGGTAAGTTTTAATTGATTAATTAGACTTAATATGGGTTAACTCTAATTGGTGTTTAAAGGTTAATTAAACCTAATTTGGGTAAGGTTTAATTGGTTAATTTGACTTAATATGGGTTAAGTCTAATTGGGTTTAAGGTTAATTAAGTCTAATTTGGGTAAGGTTTAATTGATTAATTAGAATTAATATGGGTTAAGTCTAATTGGTGTTTAAAGGTTAATTAAACCTAATTTAGGTAAGGTTTAATTGATTAATTAGACTTAATATGGGTTAAGTCTAATTGGGTTTATAAGTTAATTAAAACTAATTTAGGTAAGGTTTAATTGATTAATTAGACTTAATGTGGGTTAAGTCTAACTGGTGTTTAAAGATTCAGTCTTCCCCTCATTGGCTCACCTATGAGGTGGATAATATTGGCTAGAATTTACTGAGATAGCCTTCCCCACATAATTCCATCAGCTCATTCTATGGATTAAAGGAAACATGACACATATGCTTCTTACTCACCTTTCTCCTCATGATGAATTCAACCATGATAAATGAGGCTTATCTAAGTTATTTCTCTCCATTGGTGAGGTTTTGAGGTGTTCTCCACCTAAGCTTCCATGTCATGCTTTGGTTTCAAGAGAGATTGACACATGTCCCTTTTCTCGTGATGGTGTCATTATGATCTTTAACCATGGTTAAAATCATGATTAATGGGTTGGTTAAAGTACCAAATATGTCATGATGGGTCTAATGGGTTTTAGATGACCCATTAATGATCCCTCATAAGTCAAATTTAGGATTTAAATTTAAAATATGGTTTTAAGGTTACCATGGATTTGTCTTCCCATGAGCTTAAACCATAATTTTTATTTAAACCCTAAGTTTAATGGTATTTAATTTTACTCTCATTTAATTAATTAATTAATTAATTAATTAAGAGAATAAAATATTTTGACAAAGTTATCAAATTTTGACCAAAATGGTGAGTTTAACCAAATTTGACCGAAATTGACTTGGTTGACCATGTTTGATCAATGTTGGCCAATATGACTTTTTTAACCTTGTCATGGCTAGGTTAGTCATGGGGTCTTTCGGGGTATGACTTGGGTTTGACCAAGGTTGAGCAAGGTTGACCAAAGTTGACCAGAATGGTCAAATTGATCATATGGTGTTGTCTTGACCATATGGTGGTCATTTGGGTCTATGAATGATCAAATTTTCAAAGTGATAACCATGGAGGTTCACCTTAGCCATTTTGACCAATAGTTGGTCAATGGTGTCTGTAGTTGACCAAATGGTCCAGTTTGATCATTTTAGTGTTTTAAAATGATCAAATAATCCAATTTGATCATTTTAGTTGAACTGATTCATTGGTCAAAATTAACCAAAGTAGACCAGTTTGACCAAAATTAACCAGTTTGAACAAAATTGACTATTTGGGTCAAAGTTGACCAATTGAGGTAATTAAGTGTCAATGTTGAGTTTATGATCATTATGGTGAATATGAAGTCAAAATCAGACCAGATTAGGGTTTTTCACCACTGATCTGATCATTTAGGGTATTGTCATTGTTAAGCTCCAAAAGGAGTGCTTTGAGAGTTATTTCAATTTTTAGGATTTTAATAACCCTAGGTATGTCCAAAGAAGTCAATGTTGGTAGACCCTTTATCTTAAAGATCACAATGATCATTTTAGGTCTTTTAAATATGTCTGAGAATCTTAAATCATAAGATTCCTCAAGTTGAGTTTGCTCTATGGATGTCATTTTAAGATCTTCACTAAAAGTGAGGTCAACAGGAGTCTCTCCAGGCAAAATTCCTGAAAGGGAAATACTGCAGAGATATCCATCCTTCTCTTGCTTCCCTTATCGACATTATTTTGGTTGTGGAGCTGCCCGTAAGAAGCTGTCGGTCACCGAAATTAAAATCTCGTTACCCGCTACGGATTGAGATTTTAATTTACATATAGATTTAAGTTTTGGAAAAATATGAAATCAAACTGACCCCATATTTTTGATAATTCAAATGAAAGAGCACTATACCTCAAACCATGTATATATCCCAAAGGATAAACACAAGATTTGAGGATGAGGCCCGATAAAATAAACTAAGAAATATATGACGTATGTTTGTTCTGCGAAATCATTTTATTTACCGATAATTTCCCCTATTTCATATAAAGAATTAAATAGGTTTTATATTAAGCTGGGCTCGGATAAGATTCCTATAAGGGCAAGCCCCTTTATTTAATTGCATCTTAGAAAACTGAAGTCACCTAAGAAAACTCTCGATAAAAATCAAGGAATATTATCTTCAAAGAGTTCAAAAAGATAGGATTTTTCAACGAAATCGGACAAAGAGGTGTGAAATGGGATTAGCTCAAATTTCGAGTATTTAGTTTTTGGAATCCAAAGGAGGAAGAACTAGGGGATGTCATGGATCCGGAGGAGAACCTCAGTGACTTGCCAATCTATTCTGTTGTTTGGCTTTAGTTTTGAGGAGAAATTATTTGAATGTTTCATCCTATAAATTTTATTTGTTTAGGGCTTACATTTATGTGAAAAAATCACACAGATAGCCTCGAAGATGTGAGGATTTAAGTCGTAACGAATGACAACCTCGGAATCCTAAAACGAGTTAGGGCTTATATTGTATAGTAGAGTTGTACAAAAGCCTAAAGATAAAGTGATGATTTACGCTGCATAAGAAAACTACCTCGAAATCCTATAGCTTGGTTGTTTAATTCCAAGGAATAAAATTGGTTTAGGTGAGGAAGACATGTTTTGTTGTTGAAGATGGTCGTGCTACCCACTATGTTAGCTCCAAGCTCGTTGTCGTGACGAGTTTTAATTTTCTAGGGTGTCAAGTTATGATGTCAAATCAGATGGACATATGGTTGTATTTCTTTAAACATTATGGGGCATGTTAAAGTTGATTAGAGTGACACCGATTAGGAAACTACGGTTCCCTCATTCCAGTACCATTATTTTTTATTGGATTCACTTAGTTCAAATGAATTTTCTAAACTCAACTTAATGAGTTTCATAATTTCATTTAGACCGTGGGAAGCCTCGTTAACAACCGTAGGTTACCTCCTTCGAGGGATTCCCGATCAACCGATAGAGACATCTTAATTTAGTTGCACTTATTTTTTCGTGATGTTTGTGATTAAATTTTGAGTTATTTTATATTTTGAATGTTGTGGCAATGAATTTTATATTGGTTGATTTTAGATTTGATTTTGGTTTTGCTTTTGGTTTTGTGGCTATCCTGACAGTTTTGTTTTTCATGCAATGTGGCATTGTTGTTTAGCATGCAAGTTTTATAAGCATACAAAGTATAGTATGAAAGTACAAGAAAGACGACGATGTAAACTATAAAAAGCGTACATGACGAGTCTTCTCGTTTCACTACCTGAAACTCAAAATGCATGTGAGAGCACTTTATATGAAGCGTAAAAGTAAGATTTTAGTGATCTACCCAACCCTAGTTCATATCTTGGTGGGTCCCTATTAATTTGATTAAGAACAATTATTTTAAGCCAAACATATTAAGTTTAGTAGACCTCTGAGGTATCCAACAGATTTGGAGAAAGAAGCAGGTCTATGCTTCCCTCTCACTGCATGGTGAAAATTCTTGAGCTCTTTTTAAACTTATTATGTTGCTTAATAACCCATCTTGTATATATCTTCAATGCTCAATGAACATTTATGTTTCAATTATCCCTAAGAGTAGGGTAATTATCATTTGTCATTCAATTTGAGAATTGTGCAGGTGAAGACCCTTAAAGGGGCAAGTTAGTGTTATTAAGGCACTTAGCCAATTTTGGTTTTAACTTGGGCTTGTAGTGTTTTAAAAGTGTTCAATTTTTCATTCACTTTTCTAATCCTCATTTAATCAAATTTGATTTAGCTTAGGTCACCACTAAGCCCTTAAGATCCTGGTGGATGTTTTAGTCATTCTGAAGGAGATTTCTAAGTGATAATAATTCATCATCAAAACATTTGAATGTCACTTGAACACCAGATAAGGGTATTAAATTAGTGAGTTATTAACACCCAAGACTATACCCCTAGGTCTAGAATCATTTAATTTGGTAGCCTCCCAAATTTTAATCATCTAGAAAATTTCATATTTATCATTTATTTGGAAGAAGTGAGATTGGTTTCTACCAATTAATCCCTTGTGTTTCAGTCATCCAAATATGTTAATTAAGATCAAAGGTTGCTCATTTCGCTTTCTTGAATTAAGCTTAAATTTTAATTAAGGTTAAATTTCTAAAATTACACTTTTGGCCCTAAGGCCCTAATACTTGATAATTCATCAAATTTAATTCAAATGACTTTGGAATTTGCATCCCACCTTACTCATGGGTCAATTAAGAGATTAGAGGAGAAAATATTATTTTTTAATATTAAATTTAATTTATATGTTTATTTATATGCAAGAATATGATTTTTCAAAGAAAATTTCATAACTTGACTAAGACAAAGCCTAATCACTTGAAATTTTTACTAGAGGTAGACATAGACCAGAGGAACACTTAGACCAAATTTCATGATCTTTTGAATTTCTTTGAATTATTAGAATTATTTCAAGTGTTGGAGTATTTATTAAATATAAAATATTTTAAATGTGGAAAATTAAGTTTTATATTTTTATTAAATATCTCTGAGGTCAAGGAACCTAGAGAAATATATTTTACATTTTTTTTTCTTTTCTTTGAATTGTTAGAATTATCTTAGTAAAAATCTATTTTTAGCCTTTAAAAATTATTTTAAGCTTCAAAATTCAGTATCTTCACTAAGAAAATCAGGAAAAATATTTCAATTGTTCCAAAGTGCTTAAGAAATAATTTAGAACATTTCTATGAATTTTATTATTTTTGTGATTTTTATCTTTTTTTAATTATTTAAATATTAAAGAAAGGCTTAAAATGGAATTTTTATTTTAATTACAAATTTATTTTTAGAAAATTCATCTGATCGCAGAGAACTCCAAAAACTAATTTTTATAATTTTTTTAGTTATATTTTAATTGCTAAACATCATTTTAGAGTTAAAAATGACATTTAACTTAGAATATCAATTTGAGTTATCAAATGAGCTCCAACTATTTTGAAATTTTTATGGGGAGTTCTCTAAACTTTGAATCTTAGTGGAGATTAAAAATTAATTCATTTAGATGTCTGTGTTTCTCAAAATTAATTTTCTTTGCATTTTAAAGTTTTTGAAAATGAGGTGCATTATTAATGACTTAAATCATTAAATATTTTGCAAAGAGTTCTCTAGTCACAACAAACCTTCCAAAAATTTTTTGGATTTTTCTAAATAACATGCTAATTATTATGATTAATTTATTCAAGTAATAGACATAAACTTGGGAAATATGGATCTCTGTCTAGAGTTCTCCTAAGACTTTGACAAAATTAGAGAAGGTTCCCTAAGATAGAGGTAACAACATGCCAAAATTTCAAGTCATGTTGAAATATCTACGTGCATGGAGAATTAAAAGACTCAAAACAGTGTTTAATTAACAAAAAATAAAATATGCATCACATAAACTTCAAATTATTTCTACATTATTCTCCTTTATTCACAGAGCAAGAGAGTATTTTTATTTTATTTTTGTGATTTTTCTACACCAAGATATGAATTTTTAAAGTTAGGGATCATTTTGTGATTTATTTAATTCCCTATTTATTTATTTAAATGTGCGGCACCACCTCATATTAGGCAGCTCTGAACGGCGATGCAGTGCACTCCCATCGTTGCACTTTCCACCTTGGCATGCCATGCGGCCCGTGGTTCACACACCAAGAGTTCATCTGATAAGATCTCATTTCTTAACGAGATAAACACGCGATCAAATGGCTCCTCGTCATCGTCCCCAAATAGGCTAACCCGAGAACCGTCCACACTAAAAACTTAAGATCTCCCTCAATACTCAATCAAATCTTGTGGGTTTTGATCCTATAGACTTGTCTAAGTGTGACAAACACATCCATATAGTAATCTTGATATTAAATTAATTCTAATTAAATGGAGAATCAAAATAGGCTCAGGAAGAGGGGAAGTTAAATACCTTTACTTTGAGAAGGGAAGCTTCAGTCATAGGTGCTCGGCACGTTTGTGGAGGTCTAAGGAACCTAAAAATTGAGCCTCTAGTCATAGTGAAAGGTCTAGACCCGAATTCTATCAAGGACATATTTGGGTGTTGGTTTTGAGCTATCTTTGAGGCTCTATATGAGGGGGATTTGATAGGGCTTTGTCTTAGTTTAGTGTGGTGATGGTGTGGGTGAGTTTAATTTGGATTTGGTGCACTATGGAGGTGTGGTGGAGAATGTCTTGTCTCCGGCAAGGATTTAAGCTCAAAAATTGAACTTTGGCAAGGTAAATTAAGGCAATGGAGAGGTTGGGTTGCAATGTAGAGGTCTCAAGGAAGCTCAGGGAATGATTTCATAGGGTATCCTTAAGAAATTTTTAGCACCCCTTCCATGGACATGGAGGTGGAGCTTTTATAAAAATGGCTTAAGGTTGCACTGTGGGCCAATTGAGGGGGTGTAAAATGATGCTTATGCGGAGGGCAAAGAAGCTCTAAATTTAAAATGGGATGAGGTGGTCTCAAGGTTTGAATTGGGTTTAAATTTTGGGTGGTGGCTCATGATTTTGGCTCCTCCGATGACTACGCCAGCCAACAAGGCTAGGGGAGTTGGCCAAGAGGTCAGGTGAGCCAGGGGAATCTGTCACAACAACTAATTTGGGAGGTTTTTAGTTTTGGCAAAATCCCTTAGGCTTAAGCAATTTTTTAAGTAAATCCCTTGATTTGGGGATCCTTTGGTCCATGGCTCATTTGGGTGGTTCCATGGGGTTTAGCCTGGTCAATAAGGTCAAAAATTTGGTTGTGGTGGTTTTTGTTTGGCCAATTTGGCTAGATTGGGTCATTTTTTGGTGAAGGGTTCCATGTAGGTCAATTTGGCTAAAGCTTGGGTTTGGGCTAGGCTAGCCATGACCTTGAGGCCAATTGATTAATCAACATTGTGTAGATTTTTGTAATGAACATTTTGGTGAAGGATTGAAGTGATTTTGAGTTCAATTGGGGGTTCAATTTGAGGAATTTTGGAATTTTGGTCACTTTGGGCATGTTGGGCTAGACTTGGGTCTAGATTGGGCTAGGCTTGGGCTAAGTCCAAATTGATTGTTTAGAATGGTCAATACGAATGTCATGAAGAGTTTTCAACATAAATTGGGTGTCAATTTTGGGGCTAAAACAATCAATTTGGTGGAATTTTGAGATATGGCCAATTTGGGGCAAATTTGGGGATTTTTGGACGTGGGCTAATATTAAATGAAATTGAGGCCTCATAGGCCAATTAAAGGTCATGTTTTATGTGTAAGAGTGTTATGAAGAGTTTTCAACATAAGTTGTGGCAAATTGAGTAGGTTATAGGTTCAATTCGATGAGATTAAGTCATATGGCCAAAATTGGGGGTTTAATTTAGATCAAAATTGGGCTCAAAGAATGGGCCAATTGAACTTGGATTTGGTTTAGATTAGTCATATGAAAGCTGAATTTGAGTTTAGAATTGAAATTGGGGGAAATTGGGACCAAATTGATGGACATTTGAGGTGAATTTAGGGAAAATTAGGCCTTTAAACGCAATTTGGGGGTTTTAGTCAAGATGGTAAAATTGATCAAATTGGGTCATGTGATAGTTGAGAAAAATTAAATTGGGAATGTTTGGAAGGTTTTGAGAATTTTTTTGAAGTTTTGGAATTTTTAAAATCTTGGGCTAAGGAGGGACATTTTCGTAATTTGGCAATTTTTGGTGATTTTGAGTAATTTGAATGTTTTCAAAAGGTTTCAAATGATTTATGAAAAATTTTGGGTATTTTGGGTAAATTTGGGAATTTTGGCCAAATTTAGTGTTTCAATGGTACTTAGGTAATTTGGGGGTTTAGTGGAAAAAGGCCAAGTTGAGTATTGTTTGTAGAATTGGGGAGCTAACATCATAAATGAGCTATGGACCAATGGAAACCCCATCTGGGTCCTCTATGTACTGGTCTTAGCTAAAACCTAGCTTAGGGCCAGTGGGTTTAGGGGACCATCTACACGAGTCTCCCAAAGGATTAAGGGATCAAAGTCAAGAAATTTTGGGTTGTATTTGTGAGTGATTGTGTGTCAGGTGAGTACCTTAGCTTTAGACCAACACCTAAAGTCAACCTTAAGGGCAAGCAGTCCTATGGGAACTCTCCTTGAGCTCCCATATAATGACCCCACCTACTAGGTATTAGAGGTTAGGACCAATATGTGGAACTTCAAGTTGAGCAAGGAGGAGTTTAGAATTTCTAATGGTGAGGGTTCCTTTTCTAGTTTTCTCAAAATAATCAATGGGAAAGTCCTATGGCTAGACCTTAGGCTACTAAAGAGGAAAAAACTAGACATCAACCAAAAGTGAGGTCAACATCCCCTAAATTGGGAGATTTTATAGTCTGGTCTCAAATGCTTAAGATCAAGGACACTGATGAAGACCATTTTATTTGGGAATTAAGGGAGGGGAACATTAACTTTTGGCTAGATAACTAGATGGGAGAAGGGAAGATGGCTGATGTCCACTCAACCCCTTTAAATCTAAATTCCAAGGTGTCTGACTGCTAGACTGAGGACCATTGGAATCTGCATGCTCTACAGAATATCCTAGGTAACTCTATCAGTCACAAGATTATTAGCATACCTCTAGAACATACCAGGACAGATAAACTCATCACTAAAAGAAGCCCATCACAATCCATTTCAGCCTACATCTATTCTCAACAACCTCATGGATTGAAGGCCGCATGGGGGAAACCACTGTGGGGGAAATTTCTATCTCTCACAATGACTTTCTTTTATTGGAGAATATTTTCTAGGCTTCTCTCAATTGATGACATCCTGAAGCTGAAGGGGTTGTAAGGCCCTTCTTGCTGTGTTCTGTGCATAAAGTAAGAGGAAAAATCTGAACAATTATTCTTCCAGTGTAGCTTTGTTCAACAAGTGTGGTCATAAATGCTCAACCATTTGAAATTGCAAATAATCACTCTTACATTGCAATAGTTTCTCTTTTGCTAGAAGGATTGACATCAACATAACCTAATTACCATCCCTTGTGTTGTGGCTTAGTTTATTTGGATGGCTAGGAATCAAGCCAAATTTGAAGAAAAGCAGCAACTAACTACAAATGTGGCTTCTAACTGCCTTGCATACATAAAAAACTCTTTATTTGGAAGGCTTTTCATGATTTACTATTAATTGGCAACAGAATCTATCAACATATTCATGAACACCATTTAGTCTATTGGCTCAAACATGATGCAGGGTGGTTGAAAGTCAATACAGATGGTAGCTTTTACCAATCTAATGCTAACATTGGGGGACATTTTAGAAACTCGCAGGGCTCCTATCTGCTTATCTATCATTCTCTCATTATTGCAAGGGATGCCTTGGAAGCTGAAAGAATTGCAGTATATTGGGCTATCTACAATGTTGCTAGAGCCAAAATCTAGGATTTATTGGTAGAATCTGACTCCAAGATTTTGATCAGTGTTCTCTAGAATTATATTAATTGCCCTTGGCATATTCTGCAGTAAATACATAAGATTCATCCCATGACCTCCAACCTCAATCTGAAGTTCGAGTTTACCCACAGAGAAGGTAACTGACTAACTAACTGGCTTGCAGAAGCTGGTCTTAGGACTGACAGTCCCCTCATCACCAAAAGTGTTTCTAAGCCTCTATTATTTCTTCTGAAGGGAAACCTTTATGGTCTGCCCTATTGAAGACTTTTGTAATCTCTGTTATTCTCATTTTTGAATGCATATCTTTCACCTTGGAATGTTAAGACCGTTTAGGTGAATCTTGCCCATATATATATATATATATATATATANTATTGTAATCCTAACTCATATAAAAGTATCTCCCATAATTAGTTTTATAGTACAACGCCTCACATTTCTCATCCATAGCCTTGAACTCGAACGATATTAGCTAAACCACGCTCTTCCTCTACTCATTTCACAGCAAATTCTTACTTTGTCACATCACATTATTATACATTTGATATCTCATGGAGGGGTATTCAGAGGCTTCTCTGGCCATTGTAAACTGTATTTCTATAGTCCTATGATTGCACAGAATGCACTGGAAACTGAAGCTACTGCCCTATGGTGGGCAATTCATATTGTCATTCAAATGAATTGGTCCCATATTCTAGTTGAAACAGATAGTGCTTTGCTCCTACAAATGATTGAAGGTTTGGCTAACCCACCCTGGCATATACTTCAGTGGATAAAACTTATCCAATCCTGCAGAAATGATTGCATCTTCCAACTTAGATTTAATTTCAGAGAATGTGATAGACCAGCTAATTGGCTTGCTAGATTAGCTAGTCAAACAGATGTTGCTTTAGTCTCTTCCCTTCCTCCCCCTCCTCACTGTTTTTGCTGAAGGGTGATCTCTTACAGATTCCCTACCTTAGAACTGTAAACTATTCTATTTCATCTATATAATGGATGGTTTTTGCTAAATATATATGTGGACTACGAAAGTAGACAATGATGTACAACCTACATTCTGTATAGCCAAATAGCGATTGTGTTGGACCAATGGGATCCAAAAAAACATGCGAGTAGCCAAAGATTCCTAAAGTTCAAAATGTAATAATCAGTTGTGTATTATTCATAAAAATAAATCCCCTGTATACACTAGGGAATTAATGTTAAAGATGAGAAGAACAATTGAACTATTACATAGAGAGACAATATAGAATCCCCTACAATTCCATCTCTCCAGCTCACTCTTTCCATTTTCTCTAGTACTCCATTTACTTAGATTAAACAACGAATGCACATCANCTCAAAATTGAACTCTTCATCACACAAACTTTGTTTAGTTTTCATAAGTTTACTTTTGATGTTTAGCAAATAGTTTAATTAACTTAGTTCCTTTAATTACGTTTTATTTAGCATACACTCAATTATTTAGATTTTAATTTCGTACTTAAGTTTTAAAATTTGAATTGTGTTTTACATTATAGTCATAAGAATTTAGTCATACGCATTTCCAACTTTCTAGTAGGATCGATACTTAGGACTCCATTAGAGCTCTTTATTACTTGAGTGATATGTATACTTGCGTCATTATTACAGGTTTGACAGTTTAAAGATTTTAAAAGATAAAATTATTTTCACTAAAGTTATTTTTATTGGGATTGAATTGCATATTTATTATTAGAGCTGACGTGAGTGTTTTGTAACATTGAAAATATTTACAAAAGTAACACACAACAAAAACTCTCGCATCGTCTATCATCTTAGATAATGCAACAATTTGACATGCAATCATTGAAATAGCATCGTTGTCATGAATACTAGCTATTTTTTTAAAATTTACCCTATCAGAAGGCCATTGAAAATTATTTGTAGTCATTTCTTCAATTAATAAATAAGCTTCATTAAAGGGGTTTAGACATTAATAAACCTCCAGCAACAACATTTATAATAGATCTAAGGAATCCTACGCAACTATTATAAAAATTTTGAATGAATAATTAGTCTGGTAAAGCATGATGTGGAAACTTTCTAAGAAGTTCCTTAAATCTTTCTCAAACTTCATATTAGACTTCTCTTCATACTGAGTAAAAGAAGTAATATCTTTTCTTAGCTTTGCAGTTTTTGAAGGTGGAAAATGCTTATCAAAATTTTCTTAGCTAACTCTCCCCAAGTTCTAATAGATCCAACTGCTAACGAATTTAACCACATATTGGTTTTATCCCTTAATGAAAAAGGAATAAGTCTAAGTTTAATGGTATCATTTGATACGCTATCATATTTAAATGTAGCAAAAAGTTCTTAAAGACTAGCTAAATTTAAATTGGAGTTATAAGATGGTGTTCCTCTAAACGGATTATTTTGTATCGTTTATATAATCAAAGGTTTATGTTCGAATGAGTTAGCCTCTATAGTAGGAGTTTGAATACTTAAATGAATTTCATCTATTGTAGGGTTCGCATAATCCCTTAAAAATTTTTGTAAATTATGATGTTCATTTATAGAAGTTTGAATTTCAATATTATTTTGTGATGTGTTTGCCATTTCTTGAAAATTTTGAAGTTTTCCTTGTTTTCAAATTTTTTTAATTGTCTATTCCAACTCAGAATCGTAAGGAACCAATTTTTTAGATCCATAATTATGCATAAACAATGAAAAAATAATTACAGAAAATAAAATAACACTCCAAAAATGAAACGATATATTTTTTCTGAATTTTTAATTTTAAGATTTTTATTTTTTTTTCAATTTTTTCAAAATTTATTTAAATTTTTAAGAAATTACAATTCAAATAAAATTTTAAGTAAACAAGTTCTATCACAATCCTAAGCAACGACGCCGAAAACTTGACCCGACTCACAATTACTTGTATTTTTAATCTCCCTTTAATTTTTCCATAAAATATGTCTCAAATAATATATAGCAGCTAGTGTGAACAAATGTAATGATTTATGAACTATATAGTAGATTTTCAAACTAGAGATACTACTCAAGTATATATATTGTTTCTAGTAAGATAGAATTTTTTTAAAAAACTCCAATATCGATTCCACGAGGAATGCGGCAACTCTTAAAATTAACTTACAGAAATTTTTTTTAAATTGTAAATTAAAAAGATAAGAAGTCTAAAATGATTTGCTTACTAAAATTTACTACTTAAGAACTAATAAAAAAAGTAACAACTAAATGTAACAGCTTAGTAAAATATAACAAATAGTTTGGATATTATGGAAAACCTTTCCCCTTGCAAAGAGATTTTAATCTATGTAAGATTCAAATGATTTAAGATAAAATTGATGTATTGTGATAAATAAAAGCATACCTTATTTTTTAGCCCCTCTTAGTGCTTGCAAAGAACATTAGCTAACTTAAGGTCGATTCCTTAACATCTTAACTCAAAATCAGTGTTATCTATCCTCTCACCTCTAGATGCCCATAGCCTATGCCATCGTGATGGCCAAATCCCAGCATCAGCGTACTAAACCTTAAGACACAATAGATCTAACCAATTCTACGCCCATAAAAAATTATCTCCCTTTTCATTTGCACTCCACCTTAGATGATTGCAATGGCTCTGCCCAGAATGAAGTGTGGTATCCACTAATCTTCCCAGGTCATTATGTTTTTCAACGAATTTTAACCTCACAAGTGGTCAGTTTGTAAAGTAAATGAAGATTCAATGAAAATACCATCACAATTTTTAAGAATAAAAACAAATCTTTAAATTATTCTCATCCCACAAGATCAAATCCCATATGTAAGAAGAAAGAAAAAGAACCACTCAGAATTCATGGAGATTAAACAAAAACAAAACATTTGCATTGAAATCCAAACCTTACAACAAAAACTTAAACACAAATACAAAGCATCTTATGTCTTCTCCCTAAGTAAACTTCTGGAGTTTTCTTCATGCAATCTCCAAACTTCTTCACACTAAAACACACTCACACTTACACTTGAACACAAAATATAAAAAGCCTAATTTACTATTGCCGCACAATTGAAGTTTTGAGGCTTCAAATGGTCTCTAAATTCGGTCAAATCCTTCTCATTAAATAGAAAACATAAAATAACCAAGGGTTGCTTCAATCACCCCTAAAAAATTTGGTCAAATTTGACGTATCTTCTAGAAAAGTAGTTACTGCTATAACGCCTTTCTCTTTCGTATGTGGCGCTATAGAGCCAAGGGGTGGCGCTATAGCCCCACACAAATATCTTCAATATTGCTTCATTTTCCCTAAATGTCTATTCCATGTACCTAAAACCAAAAACTTGCAAAACATTTTTCTTTAAAGTACAATATCATCGAAAATGAACATATAATGCTTTAAAAAATATGCAGTAAAAATAGCTTATTTTTAGGCGGATCGCTGCGCCGAACTGTTGAAGCCCTTGTCGAACTCTTCTGCAGAATTCACCGAACCAAACTTGCGCTGAAACCCTCATCCTCGGGCTACTGAAGCCCTCACCAAAATCCTCTACTGAATCGTTGAATCCTTCTTCGTCCTTTCCATGTCGAACTTTTCTGCCTTAAAACCTCGCTCTGATACCACATGTTGAGGAATTAAGGCCAAAAAAGTGCATGAATTATCGAAATCAAGAAGAAAACTTAGAAATTTAACGAGGTTCGGCAATTTGCCTATGCCCTCGGGAGCAGAGCAGCGACTTCTTTAGATTTCTCGAAAAAGTGTACAAATCCCCTTTTGGGTTACAATAGAGTATATATATATATATATATATATATATATATATATATATATATATATATATATATATATATATATATATATATATATA
>JXCR01072204.1:48549-66354 GCA_002079205.1 Phalaenopsis hybrid cultivar
TATATATATATATATATATATATATATATATATATATATATATATATATATATATATATATATATATATATATATATATATATATACATATTATTTTGTGTCAAATAGGAGCAATCATATTCTTTACCCTCTTCGGAGTGCTATAAAGAATATTGATTAATCCAGATTTTGGTCCCTAATTTTGTGGTTATGCTGGGAGGATATCGGCTACCACTCTAGAGCTCCTACTACTCCCTCCCTTAAGGGCTAACAATCTCGCATTAGTTTCCAATCAACTGAACCAAATTGGGAGGTTTTAATCTGTCATCTTAAAATCTCCNCTGTGGTTATGCTGGGAGGATATCGGCTACCACTCTAGAGCTCCCACTACTCCCTCCCTTAAGGGTTAACAATCTCGCATTAGTTTCCAATCAACTGAACCAAATTGGGAGGTTTTAATCTGTCATCTTAAAATCTTCAATTCTGCATCCAACAAAAGTATATTTCCATATTCATTTGCTCAAAATCCCATGGATAACATACTCTCCTATGAAATCAAATGTGATTCTCCCTATGTTGTAGAAATTATATCTCATTTAAGAACATATGCCTCTCAACAAGTTTTAACATTTCAATTGGCCAGATCGAAAAGTAAATGATGATCGAAGTTCAAATCATCACAATTATTCTTATTTAAAACCGTAGAAAATAAAATTTATTCTTCACAAAACCATATCTTCAAAGTAGGGAGAAGGATAAAGAAGACTACTCAGAATTCATGAGAATGATACGATAGAACAAGAATTTCATATATAAAAATAAGTTTACAAAACAAAAGAAAAAAAATATAACTTATCTCATAATCCTTCCCAAGCAAATCACTAGAAGTTCTCTCCAAGTCTTTCTCTCTTTACAAACACTCACAATTCTCTCTTAGAAATATAATGAAGAAGAAATCTCTCACATTCCCTCTCTTACAAACCTAGAAGAAAATTTCCTCTTCTCTCTCTCTAACCCTCACGCCACACACCAAAACCTCTCTTTTCCCCCCCCCCCCCTTCTTTGCCTCTTCAAGTCTTCTTCTTTTATTTGGGCTGCCTCCTTTAGAATAGAATTCAAAATTCCTCCAAAAGTAAACTTTTTTTAATTCAAAAGATGTGTCATTTGATCCAACAGTCATATCTCTTCATAAAAGATCCTTCCAAAGTGTCCAGACGCATTGAATCACTCCAAGGGTTGTGTAGAACACGTGTTCCTTTGAAAATTCACGCAAAATTTTTTTCGAACTGCCTTAATTTGAAAAAGTTGTCCTTGGCGCATCATGCGCCGATCTGGCACATCATGTGTCAGCTCTCTAGATTTTGGCGCATCATGCGCCCATCTGACGCATCATGCGCCCATCTGACGCATCATGCACCAAAATAAAAAATTGGCTCTTTTTGCTCTCAATTTTGTCTTTTTTTGTCATTTTTTCTCCAAATGCCTATAAATGATATACATGCAATAAAAATACAAAAATATCTTTTTTTAAAGTGCAAAATCACAAAAAAGCATAAAATAGGTACTTAAATTACTATATTATTTTGGTGTATCAAAATCCCCCAAACTTAAATGTTACTTGTCCTCAAGTGACATTTTTATTACATNGATGGGCTTTAGAGGTAACAAAACTTCTTTCCAACTATCATACTTCACTCTAGCTTGCTCTCATAATGAAAATATCAAGGAAGCAAATCTCATACCTGCAGTAGTAGCAGTAGCAGTAGTAGCTGAACTGATGATATTGTGATAGATCAAAGCCCCTATGTTGATGGGATTTCCCTCATGAATATAATAATTCAACGTTGCTCTCTCTCTCAAGTCACTTCACTAAGATGATTGGTCAGAAGCAGACAAGCATAAATGAAATAGTGTCAGGCTTTTGAAGGTGCACATAACTTTGAAGTTAAGAAATTTACTCTTCTCTCATTGGTTATTATCTAAAGTCCTCTCCCAATAGTCAAAAATGAAATAATCTCGTCTAACTCTACTTCATTAGGACTATAATTCACATAAAAACATAAAGTCTTCGGTGGTAAATGACAAAACAAGTTGATTACCTGTGGAGTAAAAGGTACTAACTTTCCTGTAACCATAACTTAATCGTCTTTAGCCTCTAGGAGATTTGCATAAAACTCCCTCACAACAGAAATCACTGCGACGACAGAGAAACAACAGAACTGTTCTCACTATCGGCGGACTATAAGGTCTTCTACCTCTCCACCTGTACTCTTAAAATATCACTCCTGAATCAATTTTTGTGACTGTAGAGTGTAACTCTATCGATCTTAAGCTTTTGAACTGAAAAACTTGCTCAAATCGAGTGGGCTCTTTCCTCTACTCCTTTTCATTCTTGGTATCATTCTACAAATTTGATAAATTCCAAAAATAACTTTAAAAATCAAGCTTAAATCACTAAACTAAACTTTCAAAAGCACTACCTAAACTTCTTAAGCAATTTCCATAGAATTTTCTTCACTTTTCACCATGAATAGTAAATTTTCGAAATCTTCTAAATGTGCTTAAAATATATGGTGAAAATCCAAAATTTTTGCATAAAAGTAAAGCTCTTACCTTAAGGAACTTGGATCCAGTAAATCTCACTCAATTCTACCAAGAAATCTTCAAATTCCTCTTGCCCTAGCCCTTCAAATCAAAATTTTGAGTTGGGGAAGACGATAAGAGGTGTTAAAAATGGTATTTTTGGACTTAAAATTCACTTTTAACCATTCGTGAACCACTTTTCGTGAACCGGTGCATAAGCGCGGGTAAGTGGCACTTAGGCGCCTGTCTCTCGGGTTGGCTCACACTTAAGCGCGAGATGTGGTGCTTAGGCGCCAGTGCACAATTTTTGAAATTTTTAATTGTAAGTAAATTGCACTATTAGCCTAAGTAAACCACCCCTAAATGGTCTCATAACACATAAATGACTATTTTTACTTCCTATAACTCCCTTCTCTCTCAAAATTCTCCATAATAATTATTTCAATTCAAGGTTAAAAATAACATAAATTTTCACAAAAAAAAAACTTATATTCATTCACGAACAATTAGAAAAACATTTAACACTTAGTTCTCTCTCCAAATAGAATTGGATGAGAAAATTTTTCTAAGTACAAAACACTTAACACATATTTTACAATTAAACACATAAGTGGCACAAACACTAAACACAAGACATAAACACAAACACACTTAAAAACATGACTCCAAACACACAATTCCTAACACTTAACTTAATGCCACTCTTCATTAAAAGGAACAAATTCTTGTCTTTCAGTAGTCTCTCCAAGAATATAGAGTTGATAAAACGGACGGTGGTGATGAGCTCTAATACTATCATCTTTGATCCACTTTTGCTTAAGCAACATCGCCTTATCTGCTTCCTCTATATAACTGGTATGATTGAATTGCATCTTAAGTTGCCACCTAATATGTTCTAGATGAGCATGCAATTTAAGCACCTTAGTCTCTAATTAGGAGATAGTATTCTCCATCTTGTTGATCTTCTCTGATAACCCTTCAATACTAACTGCTAAGAAACTGTTATACATCTCCTGTGTACTTTGACTATTGAACATCTTCAATAAAACACGAATTTCATATATAAAAATGAGTTTACAAAATAAAAGAAATAAAAATACAACTTATCTCACAATCCTTCCCAAGAAAATCCCTAGAAGTTCTCTTTAAGCCTTTCTCTCTTTACAAACACTCCCAATTTTCTCTTAGAAATGTAATGAAGAAGAAATCTCTCACCTTCTCTCTCCTCTTACAAACCTAGAAGAAAATCTCCNAGAATTTCATATATAAAAATAAGTTTACAAAACAAAAGAAATAAAATTATAACTTATCTCATAATTCTTCCCAAGCAAATCTCTAGAAGTTCTCTCCAAGCCTTTCTCTCTTTACAAACACTCACAATTCTCTCTTAGAAATATATGAAGAAGAAATCTCTCACATTCCCTCTCTTACAAACCTAGAAGAAAATCTCCTCTTCTCTCTCTAACCCTCACGCCACACACCAAAACCTCTCTTTTNTCCTTCTCCTTTCCTAAAGTAAAGTCTTGATATAATACTTTTACTTATAGATATAATAATAATTTTGAAAATCATTTAAAAAAAGAAATTTAAGTATTAAAAATAAAAGTTTTAATTATCTAAAATTTTCAAAAATACAATTTTTATTACTAAAGATAGTCACTTATATTAATCATTTTCTATACTAAAAATTTTTAACATAAAGTTTTTATTCATTACTTAAAATTTTAACTAAATTTTCTTACTCATTTCTAAAATTAAATTTTACTTCCCTAATATAACTTTATATACATAATCAATTTTTCTTTTAAAATCAAATTCACTTGTAGTTCATTTGAGAATAAATAAAATTTTCGTTTTGAAAATATTTTTCATCCCCCCAAACTTAATTTTTTAACAGATTAAACAATTTAACATTAGATATATATAAGCAAGAATGAGAATTTAAAAATAACATGCTAACAAGAATTTGAACATCTTAATTATACAAGTATAAAACTAAATACATGAGTAAAATTAATTTTTGATCAAATTTTCTATATTTTATTTTAGTTTAACTTATAGAGATTCAATAGACTTCTAAACAGTGGGTATAAAAGCAAACAACACACTAACATGATAAACAGAAAAACAAGGTAGCAGTTTCTGAATTTCAAGTTTAAGATCTAAGCTAGCAAGATTTTCTACTTTATAACAAATATGAAATTAAGTTCAGTTCTAAACTAACTAAACACAAGTACTAAACACAAAACAACAACTACTACCCTAAAATTTAAAAATAAAACGAAATAATATCTAACTAACAATCACAACAACAATAGAACATAAGAATTCAAAACACAACATAAATCATAGTCCAAAAACAACACATAGATGCAAATGTAGCGCTCAGACCACATAGTTCACATCATATTACAATCATAAAATGAATCTCTCAACTCTACTCTTCATCCACACCACATAGTTCATATCATATTACAATCATAAAATAAATCTCTCAGCTCTACTCTTCATCCTCTGAATCACCGCTGTACCATTTTTCTACAGGTTCATAATCAGGATATCGAGGATATGAAGGAAATTGCACTCCTGGTTCACCTCTAATCTAGCTTTCCAAAGATGCATGGAATTTCACTTCATAATCACTCTTCCTTCTATTATAACTATTAGTATGATCTGCAAAACGCTCTAAATTTTATACCTTATNTTTTTTAAACAGTTCTATCAATTCCAAAAGGACCCCCAAATTTTGAATCATGACATTTTCAGATAATTTCTTTAATTTCTTTATAAGGCACACATCTCCGCATAACTAAATCTTTGCATTGTTTGTACAAATATGGGTCATCCCAAAAGAAAAATTTTGCATCATGAATAAATTTTTTCTCTTATTTTATTAATCCATATGATAAAATATCATTAACAATATAGTTCACAATATCAACATACCACAATATTTCTCATTATTTAACAGTATAAAATTGTTCATCATGAAAAGATTCATTAATTTCTCTTTCAAGATCAAATGTTTCTTCCCGTTCCATCCTAGAAAATGATAAGCTATTTAATTATCAAATCCTTTCCTATCTACTACCACAAAATCAGATTCTTTCATCAGAAGTACCCATCTAATTTATCTTGGGTTAACATCCTTCTTTTGCATAAAATATTATATAGCAGAGTGGTTTGTATGCACAACACATTTAGCTCCAATTAGATTTGACCTAAACTTCTCCTTCATATATCCTACAGATGACTCACAGGGGAGATTCGTATATGCAAATATTTATAAAGTTGACACCACTTAACGATGCAAAAAACTTGACACAGACAGATTTATAATAAATATGCAATATAATCCTAACACAATATTTTTTATAAATATAATTTATCCTTTAAATTTTTTTTAAACTGTCAAATCTTTCCTAAATATCAACGCAAGTATACATGTCATGTAAGTAATAAAGGGCTCTAATGGAATCTTAGATATCGATCCCACAGGGAAGTTGGAAAAGCCTAAAGTAAATTATGAAAATTATTTTATAATAAAAACAAAAGATAAAAGTAAAGTGCAAAATTTGAAAATTGAATATTCACGTGAATGCTAATTTAAATGCATATGTAAGATTACAAAAATTAAACTAAATTAAATACTAAACTTTTAGAAATAAAATTGCAAAAATTAAACAAAGTTTTTGTTGTGACGAAAAGTTCTAGTTTACAAAAACATCCTTTCCCTTTACAATGAGTATATGGTTTGTAAAGAAATTGAAATCCTTTGAAAAAATATACAAAAATTGTTTTGTGCCAAATAGGAACAATCCTATTCTTTACCCTTTTTTGAGTACTATAAAGGACATTGACTAATCTAGAGTTTGGTCCCTAATTTCGTGGTTAGGCTGGGAGGATACCAACTGCCACTTTAGAGCTCCCACTACTCGCTCCCCTGAGGACTAACAATCTCTCATTTGTTTACAATCAACTGAACCATATTGGGGGTTTTAATCTGTCACCCTAAAATCTCTCATTCTACATCCAACAAAAGTATATTTCCTTATTTATTTGCACCCAATCCCATGAATGACATACTCTCCCATGAAATCAAATGTGATTCTCCCTATGTTGTAGAAATCATATCTCATTTCAGAACATATGTCTCTCAACAAGTTTTAACATTTCAATTGGTGAGATCGAAAAAGTAAATAAAGATCAGAGTTCAAATCATCACAAATTATTATCATTTAAAATCATAGAAAACAAATCCTATTCTTCACAAAACTATATCTTCAAAGTAGGGAGAAGGATAAAGAAGATAACTCAGAATTCATCAGAATGATATAATAAAACACGAATTTCATATATAAAAATGAGTTTACAAAATAAAAGAAATAAAAATACAACTTATCTCACAATCCTTACCAAGAAAATCCCTAGAAGTTCTCTCTAAGCCTTTCTCTCTTTACAAACACTCCTAATTTTCTCTTAGAAATGTAATGAAGAATAAATCTCTCACCTTCTCTCTCCTCTTACAAACCTAGAAGAAAATCTCCTCTTCTCTCTCTAACCCTCACGCCACACACCAAAACCTCTCTTTTCGTCCCCCCTTTGCCTCTTTAAGTCTTCTTCTTTTATTTTGGGCTACCTCATTTAGAAAAGAATTCAAAATTTCTTCCAAAATTCCCTCTAAAAGTCAATTCTTTTAAATTCAAAAGTGTGTCATTCGATCCAAGAGTCATATCCCGTTATAAAAGAACCTTCCAATGTGTCTAGATGCATTTAATCACTCCAAGGGATGTGTANAAAAAGAATTCAAAAACTCCTCCAAAATTCCCTCTAAAAGTCAACTCTTTTAAATTCAAAAGTGTGTCATTTAATCAAAGAGTCATATCCCGTTATAAAAGAACCTTCCAATGTGTCTAGATGCATTTAATCACTCCAAGGGATATGTAGAATGAGTGTCCCTTTAAAAATTCACACAAAATTTGTCTGAAACTGCCTTAATTTGACAGAGTCATCCCTGGCTCATCATGCATCATCTCTCTGGATTTTGAAGCATCATGCGTCAGAACCCAAAATTGGCTCTTTTTGCTCTAAATTTTGTCCTTTTTGCCACTTTTGCTCCAAATGCCTAAAAATGATATATCTGCAACCAAAACACAAAAATACCCTTCTTTAAAGTACAATATCACAAAAAATAAGTATAAAATAGGCACTTAAAATAATATATTATTTTGGTGTATCAAAATCCCTCAAACTTAAATGTTACTTTTCCTCAAGTGACACTTTTATTACGTAAAAGCATATGACTTAGGATAAATATTAACTTATAACTTCTATATTTAGTTTAATAAATAAAATAACAAAATTTAAGAAAAATCCTTTAATAACTTAGATTAAAATTCTAAGTCTAAGAATACTTAGTAATCAAATTTAAGATTTTTTAATTTCTATTCATTTTAAGAAGAATTACAATTTGTCATATTAAGATACATTAAGAATATTCATATGAAAAAGAACTTCATGAAAACTTTACTTGGAATACTAATAATAATTCAATACAAGTTTAGAAAATGTAATAAAGTTTTTTCCTTAAGTTGATTCAAGTGAANGAATTTCTATTCATTTTAAGAAGAATTACAATTTGTCATATTAAGAACATTAAGAATATTCATATGAAAAAGAACTTCATGAAAACTTTACTTAGAATACTAATAATAATTCAATACAAGTTTAGAAAATGTAATAAAGTTTTTTCCTTAAGTTGATTCAAGTGAAACCATTTTTTGATTAGGTATTTTCTCAAGCTTCTCCTCACTTATGTTTTTTTTCTTTTCTTTTTCTTTTTTTTTTCTTTTCTTTTTGGATCTTTTTAATCCTTTCTTTTCTTTGTTTTTTTCTTTTTCAAATAAGGATTACTATATCTGGATAACCATTAATAATTTTAAACTTCACTATCCTCTTCTTAAAGTTAAAACTCTATACATTTCTTTACTTTATAAATTCATATTAGTTTATAATTTTTCATAAATTATCATTCCTTTCTTCTTACATGAAACTCTAAAATTCTTAACACTTCAAAAATATAATTTCCTTTACTTTAAATNGCCATTTTTTTATTAGGTATTTCTTCAATCTTCTCCTCACTTATATTTTTTTTTCTTTTCTTTTTCTTTTTTTTTCTTTTCTTTTTGGAACTTTTTAATCCTTTCTTTTCTTTGTTCTTTTCTTTTTCAAGTAAGGATTACTATATCTGGATAGCCATTAATGATTTTAAACTTCACTATCCTCTTCTTAAAGTTAAAACTCTATACCTTTCTTTACTTTATAAATTCATATTAGTTTATAATTTTTCATAAATTATCATTCCTTTCTTATTACATGAAACTCTAAAATTATAAACACTTCAAAAATATAATTTCCTTTACTTTAAATAGAAAGGCATAGTCTTATCCTATCATAACAAATATCTTCAACTTTAGAATTGACCTTCATTATTAAAAACTCTTTACCTAAATTTACTATAATACTTATAAACAGAAGTATAGTAATTTAAAGTAAATCTTAATCCCTTGGGCTATGTTAAATAAATTTTTAAAATTATAGTTACTTAAGGACAAATAAAATTTAGTTTACTACTTTTCAAAATAAATTTTAGTTTCCCCCAAACTTAAGTTTATAAATGACTTTAAAAATATTTTGAATATAAAATTTAATAGGAGAAAAAAAACAGTAAATGTATGAAAATAAAAACTGACCTATAGAAGATTTTTGACTATGAAACTGGGCTCTGATATAGTGCAGGTACTAACTGTAAAACTACGTACAAACTTTAAAGCATTAAATAAAACATAATATATTTTAGAGAATTTGTTGAGAATTAAAAAAATAAATGCAAAAACTGACAAACTAAACTGAAAATACTAAAAAAGCAAAGAAAATGAAAGTTACAATAACTATTATAGATTCAATTCACAACACAACATAAAAAGTTTTTTACTACAACAAGTTTTAAATAAAAGTACATCCTATTACAAACACAAACAACAAACAGACATCAAAAAAACTAAACAAGACTCATAAAAAATCAATCTTCATCTCCTTCCTCTTCATCATCTGATTCTTCTTCTTCTTCTTCTTCTTCATCATGGATGGGAGNGAAGTATAGTAATTTAAAGTAAATCTTACTCCCTCGGGCTATGTTAAATAAATTTTTAAAATTATTGTTACTTAAGGACAAATAAAATTTAGTTTACTCCTTTTCAAAATAATTTTTACTTTCCCCCAAACTTAAGTTTATAAAAGACTTTAAAAATATTTTGAATATAAAATTTAAGAGGAGAAAGAAAACAGTAAATGCATAATATATGACTATGAAACTGGGCTCTGATATAGTGTAGATACTAACTGTAAAACTACATACAAACTTTAAAGCACTAAACAAAACATAATATATTTTTAGAGAATTTTTTGAGAATTAAAAAAATAAATACAAAAACTAACAAACTAAACTGAAAATACTAAAAAAGCAAAAAAAAATGAAAGTTACAATAACTATTATAGATTCAGTTCACAACACAACATAAAAAGTTTTTTACTACAATAAGTTTCAAATAAAAGTACATCCTAATACAAACACAAACAACAAACAGTCATAAAAAAAACTAAACAAGACTCATAAAAAATCAATCTTCATCTCCTCCTCTTCATCATCTGATTCTTCTTCTTCTTCTTCTTCTTCTTCATCATGGATGGGAGCATAGGGAGTGAAACTGTGGCAAGTAGAAAAGTCCACATTGGGTTCACCCCTAAGGTGTCTTACCTTAGCATTTTCAAAGTCAATATCATGTTGAACTCTCCTCTGCTGATATTCATCATTATATGCAGTCCTTGCTCCTATTTCTTGCAACTGAGTTTGAATATTTACTATATCCATATGTTGAATCATCGATTGGTCCATAATACCTTCAAGTGATACAGATTTAGAAGTAGATGCCTCTTAAGCAGATGCAGAGGGCCTATCTCTTCTTCCACTTCTAGACTCAACAAATGATTCTAATCTCTGAATCATATGCCTCCTGATCGGATTTTGTGGCTGCAATCTCTCTTAATTTCTATGGGATTCTACTCTTGATTGTTCACATAAAGTGAAAATCAAGGCAAGGTATCCCAATCCTCCAACTATAGAACTACCAGCAATAATTCAAGCATGTCGAACTCTAAGTGCTCCCACATTTATTGCCTTCATGCTTTGAATGCAATAGTTGAGTACAACTCTATCTTTAGTAACATCAACCAAATAATTTGTTGGAAACAGTTTAGAAGAAATGAAATGGTGTCATATTTTTGACTGAATAGTCAACATAGAAGCAGGGAAGTTAACTATCTTGTTATTCTTAATCTTCTATTCCNGGCAAGTAGAAAAGTCCACATTAGGTTCACCCCTAAGGTGTCTTACCTTAGCATTTTCAAAGTCAATATCATGTTGAACTCTCCTCTGCTGATATTCATCATTATATGCAGTCCTTACTCCTATTTCTTGCAACTGAGTTTGAATATTTACTATATCCATATGCTGAATCATCAATTGGTCCATAATACCTTCAAGTGATACAGATTTAGAAGTAGATGCCTCTTCAGCAGATGCAGAGGGCCTATCTCTGCTTCCACTTCTAGACTCAACAAATGATTCTAATCTCTGAATCATATGCTTCCTGATCATATTTTGTGGCTGCAATCTCTCTTAATTTCTATGGGGTTCTACTCTTGATTGTTCACATAAAGTGAAAATCAACGCAAGGTATCCCAATCCTCCAACTATAGAACTACTAGCAATAATTCAAGCATGTCGAACTATAAGTGCTCCCACATCTATTGCCTTCATGCTTTGAATGCAATAGTTGAGTACAACTCTATCTTTAATAATATCAACCAAATAATTTGTTGGAAACAGTTTGGAAGAAATGAAATGGTGTCATATTTTTTTACTGAATAGTCAACATAGAAGCAGGGAAGTTAACTATCTTGTTATTCTTAATCTTCTATTCCCCTCTTCCATCAGTCAAAAATGCAATCAGTTCCTTGAGTGATGAATCAGTCATCACAAATGTGACATATTCATAAAAAAATACACCCGCCAAACCATAAAAAGTATTGATCTATTTGCTGTAAACTCAACTTGTTTACCTCTAACAAGGATGTGATCATCAGTAGTGAATCTTAGATTTGCATAAAACTCNATAAAAAATGCAATCAGTTCCTCGAGTGATGAATCAGTCATCACAAATGCGACATATTCATAAAAAAATACACCCGCCAAACCATAAAAAGTATTGATCTATTAGTTGTAAACTCAACTTGTTTACCTCTAACAAGGATGTGATCATCAGTAGTGAATCTTAGATTTGCATAAAACTCCAGAACCATCGGGACAATTGCTATGACAGTGAAGTAGTAGAATCTTTCCCAATTCTTGGTAAGAATTAGTCTTTTGACCTTGCCATCGGGGTTTGCAAACACTCGCTCTTCGCTCATTCTCTTGGTCTCCATCTAAGTATTGTAACTATGTTGGGCTTTAAAACTAACAAACGTTTGTGCCTCGAAGTCCTTGAACAACTTTCCTCTCTTATCTTGGGGAGCCATTTAAAAATTCTATGAAAACTGAANTAAATTGTTGGCAAGAATTAGTCTTTTGACCTTGCCACCGGGGTTTGCAAACACTCGCTCTTCGATCATTCACTTGGTCTCCATCTAAGTATTGTAACTATGTTGGGCTTTAAAACTAACAAACTTTCGTGCCTCGAAGTCCTTGAACAACTTTCCTCTCTTATCTTGGGGAGCCATTTAAAAATTCTATGAAAACTGAAATAAAGTCCAAATAAATTACTAAATAAAAAATCTAACTCCTTAAGCAAGGTTATTTGGTGAGAAACTTTTCATCATGAGTTTTCTTCAAGTTTTTTCATAAAAAATTCCAATTTTTGGATGTCCCAAAATCTATAGTGAAAATAAAAAATTTATAAGTTGAAGTGAAGTTCTTATCAAGAGAAAATGAAATCTATAGTTTTTAGCCTCCAAATCCTTATTGATCGCCCACAATGTGATGCCCTAGACCAAGGTCTTGAGGTAGAAGATGACTAAATCAGCTAAAATGGAGTTTGCCCATGCGATTTGCAGTTTTCTATGCAATATAACATGTTCGGTCCTTTGGTGCATCATGCGCCAAGGCTCTGTAAGTTGGCACAACATGTGCCAATCTGACGCATCATGCGCCAATCTGGAGCATCATGCGTCAGTGCTTAAATTTTCCAGGTTTTGGTTTTCATGAAAATCTGCTCTGTATCGCTTTACGCCAACCTCTATTTGACTCAAATAAACCTTTATAAGCATATATAAACATCACACTAACACTAAACTTTCACAAACAATATAAAACTCACATTTATATATAAAATTTGTGCTATTACGAACTAATATTTTTTCAAGCCACAAACATCAAATTCAGTGTTCTAAAGTAAACCAACATCCTAACACTCAAATCTAAACATCAAAATTCAAAACATAAACATAAATAGCGTTCATTAGAAAGGAAATGCAATCTAACACAATACACTAAAACAAATAGTACTACACAAAACATTTCGTGCAAAAATTGAGTTCATTCATCATCTTCACTATTGTCCTCCTAGATATCTCCCATCGATTGGTAGTGCACATACAGATTGTAGAAGGGTCGAAATGGAAATTAATCTGTTGAATTTTCTTCCTCAATCCAAGCATGTTTCTTGAACATACACACTAATCCATCTTCAGTACGCCCTGTATTTTCAACATGTTCCTTCAGTCTCCAATCTAGATGATCCAATATTTCAATAATATTCCCAATCTACATGAGATTCTACAAATCTTTTTCTATCTTATTGATCCTATTTAAAGTTACACTCGAGTTGTAGTAGGGCTAAACATGTGATGAATTCTGAGATCCCGGATTCATCAGTACATTCATATCATTTTCATCTCTCATTCCAATACAGTTGCAGTAGAAGTCTTGATCCATTGGCTTCTAAGGAAGTATCACTTTTTCCCAACTTTCATAAGGTACTTGCAATTGACTGCATAGTAAGAAAATAGTGGATGGATGTCTCAATCTAGTTGCAGATCCATTTACAATCAACCACAAAATTGATTTCACAATAATAGCTCCAACATCAATAGGTTTTCTAGTTTGAATATAGTAGTTCAGAATGACACTGCCCTTAGTGACCTTACTAATTTTCATGTTAGACAGTAATTTTGATGCAATAAAGAAGTTTCAGGATTTTGAAACAGGATTTAAAAATGATGAAGGAAAACTTACATTTTCATCATCTCTGGTCTCTGATACACCAAAAATATATATTATTTTTAGACACATTTTTATATCTATTTATGAGATATTGCGCTTTAATGGAAGATATTTTTTTTTGTTTTTCTTACAGATACAAGTAAAAAAGGGTGAAAATGCTTCAAGGAGTGAAAAAGGATCAANCACACCAAAAATATATATTATTTTTAGACACATTTTTATATCTATCTATGAGATATTGCGCTTTAATAGAAGATTTTTTTTTGTTTTTCTTACAGATACAAGTAAAAAAGGGTGAAAATGCTTCAAGGAGTGAAAAAGGATCAAATTTGGAGCAAAAAGGTGAAAAATGTGCAAAAGAGTTTTGGCGCCTAACCTCCAGATCCAATGCTTAAGCGCCAGTTAAACAGAGAAGGCCACTCCTAAGTGTCAGAGGCCCCGCGCTTAAGCGCCAGTGGCAGTTATTGGACGATTAAATTTGTTTTCTGTGAATTTTGAAGAGGTTTTAGAGACACCCATTAGCTTAATAGGTGGTTATAACCACCATGGACAAAAATTATCANTGTGGTAGTTATTGGATGAGTAATTTTAGTTTCTGCAAATTTTGAAGAGGTTTTAGAGACACCCATTAGCTTAATAGGTGGTTATAACCACCATGGACAAAAATTATCACAAAAGGATGCATCTCTTGGGGAAATACATTGAATCTAGACATATTTTGAAGAGAAACTAAGTCACCTTTTGGAAAATTATAAAAGAAAGAAGAGAGGACATAGAAAAGAGTCCTAAAAGTATTGAAAACTTTTGAAAGTTCTCCTTTGGGGAGTTAGTTCAGAGAGATTTTCGGGCACCACTTTTACTTTTATTTTATCATTTTTGTTATTTTATTTTGAGTGATTATAAAGAGAAAAGAATCAAATGAACTTTAAGAGTTTGGTGGAGAACTTGAGATAAGTTTTTATCTTTTTGCTTTGAGACTTCTTTTGGTTTTAATTGAGACTTGTTGTTGGTTTGACAATGATTTCTTCTTTTAAACTAAAGTACTTCTTTGGTTTTAATTGAGACTTGTTGTTGGTTTGACAATGATTTCTTCTTTTAAACTAAAGTGTAGTTTGGTTTTCTCCATGGATTCTGAGTAGTTTTCTTTATCTTTCTTCTTAAAATGACAAGTAGTTAAGTTTTGGACGGAAGTTGTGGAAAGTATTGATCTTCAATGATGGAAGAAGTTGTGATGATTTAAATCCANAGAAAATTATAAAAGAAAGAAGAGAGGACATAGAAAAGAGTCCTAAAAGTATTGAAAAGTTTTGAAAGTTCTCCTTTGGGAAGTTAGTTCAGAGAGATTTTCGGGCACCACTTTTACTTTTATTTTATCCTTTTTGTTATTTTATTTTGAGTGATTATAAAAAGAAAAGAATCAAAGGAACTTTAAGATTTTGGTGGAGAACTTGAGATAAGTTTTTATCTTTTTGCATTGAGACTACTTTTGGTTTTAATTGAGACTTGTTGTTGGTTTGACAATGATTTCTTCTTTTAGGACTACTTTTGGTTTTAATTGAGACTTGTTGTTAGTTTGACAATGATTTCTACTTTTAAACTACTACTTTTGGTTTTAATTGAGACTTGTTGTTGGTTTGACAATGATTTCTTCTTTTAAACTAAAAGACTACTTTTAGTTTTAATTAATGTATTGTTGGTTTGACAATGATTTCTACTTTTAAACTAAAGTATGGTTTTGTTTTCTCCATACAATATTGTTGGTTTGACAATAATTTCTTCTTTTAAACTAAAGTGTGGTTTTATTTTCTCCATAAATATTGGTTTGACAATGATTTCTACTTTTAAACTAAAGTGTGATTTTATTTTCTCCATGGATTATGAGATTTGACAATGATTTCTACTTTTAAACTAAAGTGTGGTTTTGTTTTCTCCATGGATTCTGAGTACTTCTTTGGTTTTAATTGAGACTTGTTGTTGGTTTGACAATGATTTCTTCTTTTAAACTAAAGTGTAGTTTGGTTTTCTTCATGGATTCTGAATAGTTTTCTTTATTTTTCTTCTTAAAATGACAATGTTGACCTCACTTTTGGTTGAGGTCTAGAAATTTCTTTAGTATCCTAGGTCTAGCCATAGGATTTTCCTNAATTTCTGTCCATCAAAACTGACAAACTTTCTCTGGTTGAAAATTCCAAATCTAGCAGATTTTCTAGAGTGGGAAGTCATAGGAATTGAAAAATGATGGCTTCCCTCGTTTTCCCCCCTAAAATATAGTTTGGATTTAGTTTTTTGAAATTATATGGAGAAGAAACCACCAAAAACCATCGTTTGACACGTTTTTAAACATTTTTGCACCCACGACACATCATGCATCGATTTGGTGCATCATGTGCCAACTCTCTCGAAAGTGGCGCATCATGTGCCAATTCCAAAATTTTTACCGTTTCGATTTCGATCCAATAACTTCTCAGTTTTTCCATAAAATAAGGCAACTGAAGATGTTTTAAATAGTTTACTAAATACATGGACTATATAAAGATAGAAACATAAATATACCTAAAATATCTTAACAAAACAAACTAAAAAATAAGATAAACAACGATACAAATAGGTTGCCTCCCACAAAGCGCTTGGTTTAATGTCGTCAGCCCGACATTCCCAATCTTATTATGGGTGACCCAACATTACTATCTCTTTAAAAGATGGTCTTTGACCATCAAAATATGATTTCAATATGTGCTCATTCACTTTAAATATTCTTCCAATATTGGGGTTTTCAATATTAACTACCCCATAAGGATAGACTTTTATAACTCTGAATGGCTCTTTCCACCTATACTTCAATTTTCCAGAAAATAATTTCAATCTTGTATTGCATAATAAAACTTCCTGTCCAGGCTCAAATTCTCTTTTTATTATCTTCCGATCATGCCATTTTTTCATCTTTCCTTATAAATCCTCGTATTACCGTAAGTTTCATTTCTGATTTCCTCAAGCCCATTCAATTGCAATAATCTTTTTTCACTAGCTTCTTTAAAATTGAAATAGAATTCTTTTATAGCCCCTGGTAAGTGACAAGTCTTCCCAAAAAATAATCTATAAAGGGACATTCCTACAGGTGTCTTATAAGTTTTCTTATATGCCCATTTTACTAAGATTAACACTCTTTTCCATAATTATCTTAATTTCACAATTAGATACTATAATGGTGGTGTGCATGATATCAAGCTTGTGTCACAATATATATTTGTCCTGCAACAAGGAGCTAGATAAACGAAGGTGGCCCAGCCAAAGGAACTATTCATCTTGAAATGTGTTAAAACAAATTGCTCATCATCCTCCACAATATATAACATGACATTCCTTTTCCAAAAAATCAAAATTTTATTGTTTTTATTGCCAAAGAAATGAAATTGTTTGAAATGGCTGAGAATTCTATTAGCATTGATAGTTATCATTAGCTCAAGAATAGCGATAGAAAGTTTATTGACCCTACAAAGGTGCTTAAATTTATTAAGGGAGGAAGTGACAGCCACTTCCCTAATTTTCCAAATCAAGATTTTAAACATGATGTCTGGAGGCAATCCTCCTAGAAGACCTAGTAGGATTGATTGCCTACTAGCCATCAGAATGATAAATACCTTCCTAAGAAATATTACTGACATTAATCTTAGCAAGTTCTCTTTTAGTTTTCCTTCTAGAGTGTCATTGGACTTGCCATTCATTCTCCAGAGTGTTAGTAGCATCTTGAAAAGACACCTGTAATAAAGTAGGAGAAGTAGAAATAGAAGTAGCATGCAGAGAGACAATTTCATTAACTTTTATGTGTGTATGTGAGGAGATGATATTGTGATATGAAGGTAAGGGGGGAGGAGCATTTAGAGCTTCTTGAACATTTTGCACAGTAA
>JXCR01072221.1:6793-49635 GCA_002079205.1 Phalaenopsis hybrid cultivar
AGGTTTGATTTGATAATTTATATATTAAAATTTAAAATAACCTAAAACTTAATATTAATAGTTTTCCGCACCTACAAGTAGGGTTGAGGTGTGCCTCACTCCCAAGAGGGCATAAACCTTTGTTGGCAATTATGAGGTACATATTTCCTTGCTAAATGAATAACGTTCATTCTGTCACTATAAGTTTTTTATTTCCTTGCTTCTTGGTCAGTTTTGCAATAAAGTTTTGTAGCCAAATGATTTTAGGAAAAATTACTTACATAGCACTTTGCCTATGGATGAAAAGATGGATTTGACTATTGAAAAGTGATAGTGAGTGTCACTTTTTATATAATAGTTGTAATTATGAAAGTTAAGGTGTGAGATAGGTAAATATGAAAGTTTTGGGTGCTATGTATGTAAAAGCTCCATGATTTCTTGGAAGCCTTAGCGNAGTGAAAGTAATGCTTGTCCTTGTGGAAAGGTAACTATTTGCATAACCTCGTGTCATTTTGGTTAGTGGTTATTTTTTTAGAACAAGTATGATTAGACCCAAAGACAAAATAAATGAGTCTAGGTCAACTCAATCTTGACTTGAAATTNGTTTTTCCCTACTCATGTTGAATCTTTGTAGAACTTTCTCAATATATTATATCTAAGATAACTTCAATTTAGCTGCACTCTCGTCCTGGTTGCTTCTCATTCCGAGGATTTTCTTTATTAGATCTAAATCCTTCATTTCTAACTCCCATGATAATTGCTCCTTCAAGTTTATAATTTGTTTATATATGATATTACAATTAACATGCCATTCACAAATAAAAGAAATATAACATCATAATTATCAAAATATTTAATGAAATAACTTTGATCTTCTTAGCACTTCGTGTACTCTCTGTCTGTCATAAACATATCAAACATCATGTACTACTGTCTCGGGGCTTACTTCATACCATAAATAATCTTCTTCAGTTTGCAAACACTATTTTCTTTTCCTGGAACTTGATATCTCCGTGGTTGCACCATGCATAGTTCTTCTAAGTCAGCATGTAATAGCGTTGTCTTCAAATCCATCTGCTCGAAATGTAGATCTTCTACTACTACCAAACTCAACACAATTCTAATAGTTGTTATATTCACTATAGGAGAAAATATCTCTATGTAGTAAATTCATTTCTTTTGCTGAAATCCTTTCTTAATAAGTCTTGTCTTATACAGTTACTACCACCTAATTAATTTTTCAATCTGTAGTTCCACTTGTTGTGCAGTGTTTTTCTGTAATATTAATTATGTTTAGTCACATGCCTAATTTGACATTAATGGTTGCATCTCATCATTCATAAAAACTTCCACTTATACGAGTCATCAATTTGAGTGTCATCATTATAACACTCTAGTTACCATTATCAATCAACAATAGATAATGCAAATAAAGAGAGTACCTCTATATTGGTCATGTAATTCTGCATGACCTTTAACTTCAGTGGTAGGTGGATGAAGAACTTCTTGTACTTCATCATATTGAGCATGTTTTTTTCTCCTACTTTCTGATCACTTATGTCTTCTATCTCAACATATTTGGAGGGATCTTTAAAAGTAATCAATGAAAAATTTAGAGTTCTATTTCTATCCTTGTACTTCTCCAATTCATTAAAAGTGACATCATTGCTCCTAATGAATTTCTGATTCTAATAGTCTCATAATTTGTAACCAAAATCATCTAAGTCATACTAAATGAAAATGAAATTGATAGATTTTGAATCAAGTTTACTCATAAATCATGCATCAACACGAACATATTGCTATCAACCAATAATTTTCAAGTGAGATATATTTATCTCTTTCATTTCATGCTTCTTCTGGGAAGCCTTCATTTAAAGGTATTGGCAGAACACAACTCATCATATAATTAACAATGGTCACTGTTTCTACCCAATACTTTGGCGAGGTTGCGTGCAGTGTCATACTCCTAGCATACTCTATGATAGTTACATTTATGCGCTCAATAACACCATTTTGTTATGATGTTGAACCTTTGATCACAATATTCATCACCATCATCTGATATGAGGCACTCAATCTCAAGTATGTCCCATTCTCAACCATAATTTCCCACTTCTTAAACATTTGAACTTTATATTTTAAGAAATAAACCCAATTTTCCTAGTGTGCTCATGAATGAACCCATCTTTTTTAGTGTGGTCATGAATGAAAGTGATAAGGTATTAAGAACCTCCAATAGGTTGAACTCGAGTAAGACTCACTTCTAAAAAAAGTAACATTCTTTTGCTTGTCATAATCACAATCTTCATAAAAAAATTAAATATGTATACCTTGAAGTTTTTTTAGAAAGTAAGGACTTCATACATTTCTCACTCATATTGTCAAGTTTGCGGTGTCAGAGATCTGCATAAACCTTTTACAACTACTCCAATGGATTCAAACATCTTATTGATCAGATAGAGAGTACCTTCATTGTTGCCTCCAGCCATCACCATTGTCCTTTTGATCACCTTCCACAAATCACCTAAAAATGGTCACACACTTTAACCTTGCAAGTTGACTTACATTAATCAATTTTTTTTGCAAACATTGAGCATGTCTAACTTCATTCAATTTCCGGATTGATTCATTTGTCTGTTTGATATCAATATCATCCTTTCCAATGGTAATGCAAACTTCATCTTCTTCCAAATGCATCTTTCTTAGATCACCCTGAGTGTAGTGTTTGAACACCTCTTTGTTAGGGCAAGCATGAAAAAGGGCACACGTGTCTATTATCCACGATTCAGTGACATCTAGGAATAAAATAAAGGAATCACATTGGATTTCATCTTTGGAGACATTTGTAAAGAGTTTTATGTCTGGACCTCCACCACCAATATTCTTCGGAGTTTTATAGACTTTCTTAAAGTGACATTTCTTCTTGCAGTTCCAACATTCACCTCTACCTTTTCTTCTTCCTGATTTGGAGTTTCCTCTAATGAACTTGAATCTCTCCTTGCTTGCGTTTCTATTCAGTTTTCTTCCTCTAGTTTAAACATTCAGAGCAGAATTTGAAGTTTCACCACTTGCCTTCTTGTAAACTTCTTCATTCATCACTAATCTCACTATATCATCGAAGTTCAACTTCATGTTTTTCGAAGAGTTACTCATCGCAATAAGAAGTCCATACCAACTATCTGAAAATGAAGATAAGCGTCCTAACCTTCTCATCAAACTTAGTGCATATGAAACACAATTGATTAGTTACAGTGTTGAAGTTATTCAAATGTTCAACCACTGAGCTATCATCCATCATCTTCATATTGAATACCTCTTCAAAAAAAATTAAAAAAAAACTTTAATTGATGTCAAAGGTTTCTCATACATTTTTATTAGTGATGTCATGAGATAAACATTAGTCTTCTCATTCATAATGTTGAATACAATGAATGAGGAAAGTGAAAACCAGATCATACCTGATAATGTTTGATCAAGAGACTTTCATTCTTTCAGAGTCATCGATTTGGCTTCTTGGTGATTCCATCTAGTGGAAAATATAGTTTCTTTTGATATGAAAAATTTTCAATTTGCATTTTCTAGAAAGCAATGTCTGTACCATTGAACTTCTCAAGATTGTACTTCACTTCGTTGGCCATTGCTCCTACTCGAATCAAAGATCTTCAAAAACCTGGCTTTGATACCCTTGTTATGAGAGATTTTACAAAAAGTAATTCAAGATATCTAAAGTCAAATGTTGAACAGAAGCATAAAAAATTGAAAAACACAGAAAACACATATAACACCAAGATTTAATGTGGAAAACCCAAGAACAAATAGTGAAATCACACCATACATAGAAATCCACCATGAAAAATGAGGAGAATTTTACAAATTATGACTCAAACTTTTTTACAACTTTTGGAACTCAGTAACACCCATTATCTTCTTCGTTACATTGAGGGGTAACACCAACAAACCCAAACAAACATCAAGAAGGCACTAGTTTTTGTATCCCCAATTAGGTTTCTCAGCCAATTATTGGCACCTTTGTTGAAGAAGCACGATATATTTGGTTTGAAGACCACATATCACCAACATTTAGTCAGCATTATTGGTCAACAGCTTGATAATCTACTTGAAGATCACAATATATTGTCACAATAATGTTGAAGATGATACAACATCAAAATTACCCTCAGAGGTCTTTGCTCTGCTTATCAGTTTAATAGTTTTCCCCATTTTCTTTTATAATATATGTAATTAATGAAAAATAAGACATTTTCAATAAGTTTAAATGTTAAAGATAATTTGTAATTATGGTAAAATAAATGTGTGATATTATTGAAGGGATCTAGTGACAAAGTGAAGTTTATTTGGTTACACCTCACTCACTATGCTTTGAAAGAAATCACAGAAATCTAATAGGAGAGTGCAAGCTAAAAATTTAGACAATTTGAATTTATATGACATGATTTTAATTGAAAGAGGACCGATACCCGTAAAGATGCTCGCTAAAAGAATAAAATAGTACAATAACAATAAAGGTAAATATATATAGATGAAGATATTTGAGATCTTGATGAACGACTAAGATGAGCTGAGGTGGTTATTAAGGTGTGGTGAGGATGACACTTGATAGTGTAATGATAATTTATGTTGCAGGTATAATATTATCATCCCCTCGCAAGCTAACGGTTGGCGTGCCGAGAGTTAGCTTGTCCCAAAGCTTGTAGCAACGAGGCGTAGACAACGTCTTGATGAAAATACCAACAGGTTGGTCTTCGGTGGGAAGATACTGGAGAGAGAGGTGCTTGTAAGCGATATGTTCCCGAATGAAGTTGTGGTTGATCTCAATATGCTTGGTTATGGAGTGAAAAGTTGGGTTATGTGCGATAGCCACATCAAAAGTGTTGTCACAATGAATGGGCATTGTAGATTTTGTGGAGATGTGAAAGTCATGTCACGGTTGTCGTAACTAAATAACAGCTGCGAAAGATAGGGCTCTGTATTCAGTTTCAACTGAGGAGCGAGCCACTATTGGTTGTTTCTTAACATACCAAGAGATGAGATTGGGGCCTTAGAAGGAGCATTTACCAGTAATGAAATGAGGATCTTGATAATCACTAGCCCAACTAGAATTTGATTAAACAAGTGTTGTAAGTGGTCCAGCATGTAGTGGCAGACCAAGAGTAAGAGTGCCCTTAATATATCAGAGTAGTCATTTGAGCTATTGAAAGGGTGTAGATTGGGGGATTATGTAGATGTTGAGAGAGGTTGTTGACTGCAAATTAAATATCTCGCCTCATGATGCTGAGGAAAGTGTCGAAAGTGAGCGGGATAAGTGAAACGTTGTTGGGAGTCATCGGTTACCTTGGAGGGAGTTGAAGATGGAGTTGGTTGGGGTTACAGTCAAGCATACCTGCCCTTTGTAGAATATATGTAGCATAGGTTGTTTGGAAGAGATAAATCCTGTTGGTGAATTTGGACGCTGAGAAAGGTGGAAACCAGACCGAGTAGCTTCATTGAGAACTTTTGTTGAAAGTTTTGGATGAGCTGAGTGATGGCACCTGGATTGTTCTCTATTAGGAGAGTGACATCTGCATAGAGCAGCAGGTATATTTGTGTTGAATGGGAATTGTAAGTGGTAAGGGATCAACATGGCTCGATTTAAAACTAGATTGGAAGAGGTGTGTAGAAAATGTTTCAAACCATTGTCATTACGCTTGCTTTAAACCATAGAGCGTTTTGAGAGGATGAGGATGAGCTGAGTCGATGTATCCTAGAGGTTACCGCATTAAGATAGTGTCAGAGAGCATGACATGAAGGAAAACATTTGAAACATCTCGTTGAAGTATGTGCCACTGATAGTGAAGGGCCACAGTTAGAAAGGTGTGAATGGTGGGAAACTTCGCGACTGGGTTGAATGTTTCAATGTAGTTTAAGCCATATTCTTGTTGAAATCCTCGTGCGACAAGACATGTTTTGTAATGCTTGACAGTGCCATCAACATTTTTCTTGAGACGAAATGTCCATTTACTACCAAGGATTGGTTTGTCTGTTGGAGGTGGAACAAACTGCCATGTTTTTTGAGAGTGAAGAGCAGAAATTTCTTCATCCATAGCTTGCCGCCAAAGGAGAACTTGCGGGCTATTTAAAGGTGGTGGCTTTCATGGGATCGTGGATATTGTGGAGCAGGTTCAAACATCCATTTTAGAGAGTGGGAACTGGTTTTAGACCTTGCTATCATCTGGTGAGATGGAGAAAGTGGCAGTATGATTTTTGGTGCGATTGCAGGTGGAAATAGGTGTTTGACAAGGGGTGGAGTTGTAGGAAGAGTAGGTAGTTGCTGTGAATGAGATAGTGTAGTAGCTGATTTTGGTGGAGAAAAGGAGCTGGGCAAAGGGATGGGAGAGGTAGGAAGGTGTTGTAGTTGGTTATTGTTAGTAGTGGGAAGAAATGTGAAGGGGTGTGGAGAGTGAGGTTGAGAAGGCTTTTGTAGTATTGGTAAGGTGGTAGAGGGAAAGGAGTGTTTGTTGAAGATGACATGTCGTGAAATGATGATTTATTCGGTGAGAGGATTGAAGCACTTGTAGCCTTTTGTATAGTTAGGACATCCAATGAAAATGCATGATGTGGATCAATGTTGAAGCTTATGACGTTTAGAAGTGGGCAGCCACGAAAAATATTCACGTCAAACAATTTTGATCTTATGATAATCCGATTTTTGAACAAGGAGTTGATAAGGGGACAAGTAGGATGAGTTTGGTGATGGCAACCGATTGACGAGCTAAAAGGTTGTATGAACAGGTTCAAGCCAGGGGAAGGGGAGAGGGGGGAGGGGGTTTAGATGTTGCTAGAAGGGCATAAGTTGTCTTAAGTATGTGAAGATGCTTTTTTTCTACTAACCTGTTTGTTCGGTGTACAAGGGCATGTTAATTGGTGGATTATACCATTATGGATTAGGTATTTGCTGAAATTTGAGCTTTTATACTCCCCACATCCTTTAGTTCTTAGAGATTTAATTTTCTCATCAAATTGAAGTTTGTCAAATTGTTTGAATTTAATGAAGTTAGAGAGAACTTCAGATTTATTTTGCATATGATAGAGCCAAGTAAAGCGACTGGAATCATCAACAAAGAGTAGATAGTAATTAAAACCTTGAACATATGATATAGGGGATGTTCCACAGACATCTGAATGTATAAGTTCTAGCGGATTACATTGAGTATAACTAGAAGTAAAAGGTAATTGATGACATATTGTTGTGGTACATGATTTACGAAAAGGAAAAGAGCTAGAAATTAAAAAATGTGGTTGCTAATGTGCTATATTTGCAAGTGTATGAGAGCTGGCATGGCCCAAGCGTTGATGCCAAAGATGTTTATTGATTGGGGTAGAAGCTAGAGCTTGATGAGTGGTTGGAATTGGGCAAAACCCATTGCAACAAGGTCCTTGAAAGAGTGTTTTCTAGAAAGATCTGGTCCTTAATTTGATAGTCGGTAGCATCAAAGATTATAAGGCAATTGTTATCAACATGTTGAGAGATGGAATTATGATTATGAGATTGGCGAGGGGCATGAAATAATTGGGAAAGAATAAGCTTACAAGACAGTGTTGGTAAGAGGTTGTGCCCAAAATGTTGAATGGGAAGTATTGCACCATTGCAAACCTGAATTTGTTCTTGGCCATTATATGGTTCAGTTGCTTGCATTTGATCAAGTGAGGATGTCAAGTGATNATGGAAAACATGGTATAGCACAACATAATAGGAACTAACAACAGAAAACATAAAAGTCACGAACAGACACCTCTAAGGTGTATTCTAGGAGCGGTGGAAGTCGGCTAAGTGGTTTGGGATGGTTGGCCGGGGTGGTGGCAGCAAGAGGGTATTGATGGCAGCGAAAAAGAGGTGTCAAATGGCAAGGACAGCAAGTATTGGAAGGCTCGACAGCAGGTTTGACGGCAGTAGGTTGCGGGTCTGGACAACTGGCATTGAGAGTTTGGACAGCACGTTGGGCGGCTGGAAAGTGAGTTGGAGGCGGTTGGGAAAGGTTTGTAGTGACCAGTGGCTAAGGGGAGTGAAAGAGACAGGTTGGGAAAGTTAAAAGGGGAAGTTAGAAGGGGAAGATAAATCATCATCTTAGCGTAGCATACAGTCGGAGCACCACCACTTCCTCGGATACAACTCTACGAAAGAAAAAAGACTTTACACAGGAATTCCGAAATCAACACACAACAAAACTGAACCCTCGTCTCTGAAAACAACAAATAAATAGACTCTTACATGAAGAAGAAAGAAAAAAGGTTAAGAAAGAAACTCCCACACAAAAGGAAGGGGTGGGGATGCTAGAAATTCTAGAAATCAACCAAAAAATACCTCTAAACGAAGGAGGAAAAAAGAAAGGAGGAGAGGGCAAGCAGCACTGTCGCACTTTCCCAAAGCCACTCGATCAGAGAGATAAAAGAGAAAACCCGCTCAACTCTACTGGAGTTCTGGAAAGGCCTCCTTGAAATGGTTTTTAAGCCAGTCAGTTCAGCTAACAAGCTTGTCTCTCGCTCTCGTGTGGGAGATGTCGCACCCGCATCATTCACATTCATTGGTTATAACTCAGATGAATTTGAGTACAAATTCTAAGACTATAAAAATCAGAAAATCATTAGGAGTAAGGATGTTACTTTCAATAAAATGGATATATACAAGGACATGAACAAAACTCAAAACTATCTATCAATTACTTCTGAGGAGTCTTCCAAGTATGTTGAAATAGAATGTAATGGTGATCAGGAAGATAAAGAAAGTAAATGTGTTCAATCTGATGAAGTATAGAAAGTTTCTCAAACAATTGTTATTTAAACATGAGGCCCAGCAAAATTACACTATTGATACATAGGCATTCACATTTTTTGTACAATTTATTGTTGGCTAATGGTAGTGAACTAGAGTGCTATGAAATGTCACTCAAGTTGAAGGCTAAAAAAAGTGAGAGTTTGTCATGGATGATGAGATGCAATCACTAAGGTCAAATCAAAACAGAATTACTATATGGCAAAAAAGCAGTGCACGACAAGTGAATTTATAAGCTGAAAGAAGAGTCAGATTGTAGCAAACCCTGCAAAGCAAGGTGTGAAAGGGTTTCATCAAAAGGAGTAGACTACTTAGATATTTTCTTTTGTAGTGAAAATGCAACAATTAGAGTTGTGTTGAGCTTGGTAGCAAAGGAAGATCTACATCTGGAGCAATTGGATGTAAAAACAATCTTTTTATATGGTAATTTGGAAGAAATGTATATGGTGCGGGTACAGAGATATGAAATTCCAAAAAAAAAGATCATATCTGCAAATTGAAGAAGAGCATTTATAATTTAAAATAGACTCAAAGATAATGGTGCAGGAGATTTGACATGTTTATGTCAGACAATTGATATAAAAGTGTCAAGCAGATCACTATTGTTTCATCAAATATTTTGATAATTATTATATTGTGATTCTTTTGCATGTAGATGTCATGTTAATTGTGAGAACAGATATAGAGAAGATAAGGGAATTGAAAGTGAATTATCAAGGGAGTTTGAAAAAAGAATTTAAGTTGAACCAGGAAAATCCTTAGTATGAGAATCACAAGGACATAAGTAAAATTACTTAAATTTTCTCAAGCTAATATGTTAAGAAGGTTCTACGCATGTTTAACATGAGTGAGGCAAAACCAATTTACACCTCCTTATGAAGTCACTTTAAGTGATTTAAAGAAAAATTGTCTATGTCTGAAATTGAGCAAGCATAGATGAGAAGAACTCCATATGCTTTAGCAGTTAAAATTTTGATGTATGCAATGATATGTACAAAATCAAATTTTACACATGTAGTGAGAGTGGTCAACATGTACATGAATAATTGAGAGAAACATCATGAAAGACGGTGAAGTGGATTTTCAGACATTTGAGAGGAACAATCAACAATACAATTTATTTTGGAAGTGTAGGAATTAATCAATAGGGATATATAAATTCAGATCTGACAGGTGATAATGATGGTAGAATAAGTACAACATGTTATATCTTCATTTTAGGGAATAAAACAGTCATTTGAGTTTTTAAGCTGCAAAAAATTGTTATACTATCGACTATAAAAGTTGAGTAGATTGTTATCACAATGATATGATTTGACTGCAGAGTTTTATAACAGAATCGAGCAATGAGCAAGCGAATTAAAAGCATTACAGTAACAATATGAATGTTATTTATCTAACAAAGAATGTCTTATTTCATGTCAGGATGAAGCACATTCAGCTAAGATATCCTTTAATTCGTTCAATCCTAAAAGATGCTCAATTATATTTGGAGAAGATATACTCAGCTCAAAACTCTGCAGACATGTTAAATAAGACTGTAACATCTAAAAAACTGAAGCTATGTTTGGCATCAATTGGAGTTCAAGAAGGTTAAGATGATGGATGAGTCACACTACATTACATGAATATGATGATGGTGTAGGTTTGGAGGACAGAAATTGATTGAAATCAATCTTTTAAGTGACACATTATTATGTGTGGAGACTGATTAGGGCGCCTCAACGCCTATAAATCTTAAAAGTTGACCAATTAGTTTTGAAAAAGATGCACAACTCAGATTCTTGCAAACATGTTAACTAAGACTGTAACATCTGAAAAATTAGACCTGTGTTTGGCTTCAGTTGGAGTTCAGGAAGGTTGAGATGAGGGACGAGTTATATTATAATACATGACTATGATGATCGTTTAGGTTTGGAGGAGAAGAATGGATTACAATTAGTCTCAAAGTGGGAGATTACTATGTGTGAAGATTGATTTGGGCACCTCGGCGCCTAGAAATTCGAGCGCCAAAAACCCTGCTCTCAAACACAGGCGCCTACGCCCCCATCAAAAAGTTTTTGGGGCGGGAATCGAGCTCGCAAAAGAAGCGCAGCTGCGCCTGAATCGCTCCCTACACCCAAGCCCTAGGAAACCCAGCAGTAGATGACAACACCTCAATGCTAGCAATGATTTTGGTTGCAGTTCGAGATTTAAGTCTTAGACGGAAATTCAGAGAACCTTGTGGTGTGTGAACAAGCAAGTACACAATTAGATTTCATGATTTTCTTGTGTCAAATAGAAGGAAGGAATGTTCTTCATTTCCAAGGAAGGAAGTATATACATTTTGTGTTCCAGAAAGTAGAGAGGCTTGAGTTTGGCGTAATTTGTACATTTCTCCTCATTTTCATAGTGAATTTCTTGATATGATGTGGCTCTGTGATTTTTTCATGTTCTCGAGTTTTTTCATGTTAAATCTTGGTGTTCTNGAAGGGACGCCCTAGCACTTACACAATGATCAAAAGGATTCCTGTCATGATTTTTTCGACAAGTTTTACGTTGGTTGTCGACTACCTAACGCAACCTTCCACTTTTCGCATCCGGGCTTGGGACCGGCAACGGCAGTGTTCACATGATTCTCTAAATATTTAAAAATTAAATGATCGATGTAACAATGTGGCACTTACTATTTTCTCATGTTCACATGAACGAGCTTCGACGCTCGAGGACGCAGCAGTTAGTCTTCAACGGAGGGTCAAAATAAGTATAAAAAATGATTTTCTATTTTTTTTAGTATTAATGTTAAAAATGAAAATTGAATCTTGATTTTAATTATATAGGAGTACGAGAAGCTCCGGGAGAGGCAAAAGAAGTTAGAGAGTTATACCCCGACAGTCGCCAACAACATTGATAATCAGTCTACCACTGAGCACTGATTTTTATTTATGGATGCAGGAGACAGGGAGGAAGAGAGAGGGTATATAGCCAGGGTGGAAATAACTTTGCATTTGAGGTTGAACACTTCGGTGCTCCTGTGGGTGGCTCTAGCTCATTACAATCGAAGTAAGGGGAGACTGTCAGGCAAATCAATGCTATAAGTGAAGAAATCCATCAAATACGTGATCAGCTACTCGAAGGCCAACAAAGAGTTGAGGAGACTCTAACAAACCCGATGGAGAGTATTACAGATCGTCTGGACAAGCAGCCTATAAGTTTTGTGGATGAGGAGAAAAAAGAAGATGATTATGAGTTTGATGATGCTCCTCCGCCATAGGATTTATATATTTTTTGATAATGTGAACATTTATTTTGAGCATATATGAACTTTCGTGCATTTATATTTGTATTTGTTAAATTATGTTTGTTATTATTCTTTGTATTTGTTAGTGATATAGCTTATCAATTGTGATGACACTTATTTGTGATATGGATTTGTTTTGTGCATATTGTAAAAATATGATCATTCTTTTATAATTTTTTTAAGTTGTTACAGGTTTGAGTTGGAAATTCCGACGTTACTTACTACATTTTTTTACCCTTATTTGATACATTATAACACTAATATAACATCTATGTCATACTACATCGATTCAAATAAGTAAATTAATTCGTGTACTTTGTTGCAAATTCTGAAGTTAAAATTTGTGGAGTGGACCGAATCAAATTTCGTTGATATTGATTCCTACGGACGCTAAATCTAAAGCAATTGTTTGTGTCGTACCTTTTCAACACTAATTGCATTACCGACCCCGATTTTTGTGTGTCCCACAATGACGACGTAAATCAAGATTAGCGGCAGAATATCCCAATATTAGTGTCAGTCTCGTCCGATTCTAATTTGCTAAAAAATTTTTAAGAAGTTGATTTCTTTATCATTTCTATTTAGGAAAAAGTTTATTGTATATCCATGAATATTGATTTCTAGCATTCATATTTCATTATATCATTAAATTACTTAACCATTAATGCCAACCTTAAAAAAAACCTAAACCTACCACATCTAAATTGAGTATCATCATAATTATGCAGATGAAGTGTCCTTAATTCACCATTTTGGCACAACAACAACAAGCTTTCATTCCACTAAATAAGGCCGACTACAGGAATACTTTTTTTCTCCATTGCGTCCAATTGAGTGTCATATTTCATTTAATTATAATGCATTAAGATCATTTTTTTTATACAATATGCCCAAATCTTTCTAGGTCTACCTCTACCTTTATTAACATAAGTCGAGTATAAAACATCTACTCTCCTAATCAGATCATTAAATGGTCAACATTTACTGTAACCAAACCATCTAAAACGACATTCTAATTTTATTTGCCAATAGAGCTACACCAACCCTATCACAGATATATTTATTTCGCATTTTGTCTCGAAGTGTCGAGCCACTCATCCACCTAAGTACTCATCTTAGCAACACTTAGCTTTGTTTTATGCTTATCGTTTAAAGGCCAANGATTTTTTGATATGATGTGGCTCTGTGATTTTTTCTTGTTCTCGAGTTTTTTCGTGTTAAATCTTGGTGTTCTTTGTGTATTCTGCATTTTCATGTTTGTGTGTTTTTGTTCTAAGTTTTACTTTGGATCTCTTGAATCAGTTTCTTCAGTTTGACCTTCACTTTGCTCCAATAGGATCAACTCACTCAGCAAAAAAAAATGAATGACTTTACACCATTAGATGTTTACAAGAATTAAATGAAAGCAAACGGACACTAAGAATCNCACTTGTTTACTTTGGTCAAATCATAAATTTACCACTAAGAAAAAATTATTAGAGATCATGGAGGTTATAATTTCAGATTTAGCATAATACATAATGAAGCATGATGCATCAATATATCAAAAATAACATTAAAATTTTACATTATTGATCCCAACATGATCGAATAAAATGACATTCATCTTTCACAAAATAACAAAGAAACTATCAATTAAACAAAAATAATTTAACATACCCCATAATTCCTACGAATTTACTTATCTAACATCTAAACTTCAATTTTTACATTTATACCAATGTCTAACTTAATAAAGTGTTTTTCATTTCTTACATATTAATGATATATTTTAACTATAAAAATTGAAATTTAAATGTTAGACATGTAAACAGATGAGAAATGTATAATGGCACGCATTTAGAAGCCCCAAACTAAGGCCCCATTTAGGGCAGCTTATTTGATTTGGAGTGTTTTGAAAACATGTCCAGAACCGTCTGGGTAATGCAACTTATTAAAAAAAAATTGTATTTTCAAACCGCTGAAATCAACGTTTTCACCCTGTTTCTTGCAATGAGTGATCTCAACTTTCTAACTACAGTCAAACTTTTTTTAAAAAATAATAATAATAATAATAAGTCACTGCAGTTTTTTGAACAACAAATTATTTTTTCAGTAACTTGTTTGTAGATTATCAATTCGCTAGCACTGCCCAAATAAACCCTAAAAGATAAAAACTTTCAGCAAATTCCCAAATATTTCATAATATTGCATAAATTAACAGACAATAATGATAATTTTCCGACAATTAATATTTAAAATATGAAGAAGAAAAAATTTTCTCAATGAAAGAAGCTACTCAATTGCTGGCTGAGTTCCTCACAAAATCAATACAAGTCTGACAGGCGCAGTCGGGGAAGCGACAGATGTCGCAGCCGANTCCCATTTAGGGCAGCTTATTTGATTTGGTGTGTTATGAAAACATGTCCAAAACCGTTTGGGTAATGCAGCTTATTCAAAAAAACTGTGTTTTCAAACCACTGAAATCAACGTTCTCACCTTGTTTCTTGCTAGGAGTGACCGCAGCTTTCTAGCTACAGTCCAGCTTTCTAGCTACAGTCAAACTTTTGAACATCAAATTATTTTTCAGAAAACCCATAAAAACTTTCAGCAAATTCCCAAATATTTCATGATATTGCATAAATTANATTTGGGTAATGCAGCTTATTCAAAAAACTGTGTTTTCAAACCACTGAAATCAACGTTCTCACCTTATTTCTTGCTAGGAGTGATCGCAGCTTTCTAACTACAGTCCAGCTTTCTAGCTACAGCCAAACTTTTGAACAGCAAATTATTTTTCAGAAAACCCATAAAAACTTTCAGCAAATTCCCAAATATTTCATGATATTGCATAAATTAACAGACAATAATGATAATTTTCCGACAATTAATATTTGAAATATGAAGAAGAAAAAATATTCTCAATGAAAGAAGCTACTCAATTGTTGGCCGAGTTCCTCACAAAATCAATACAAGTCTGACAGGCGCAGTCGGGGAAGCGACAGATGTCGCAGCCGAAGCAGACGCAGAGAGTGCAGCCTTTGCACAAAGCGGCGCGCGAGCATCCTCTGATGGATCTACGGGTGGCGCGTTCCTCCTCATCTTCACAGCAGTATCTGATGCCATTCTCTGAATTAGANTGATGGATCTACGTGTGGCGCGTTCCTCCTCATCTTCACAGCAGTATCTGATGCCATTCTCTGAATTAGATTCTAATACATCAACATTTAAATGAAGATTTACATATATATATATATAGACTACTCAATTCATGTGCATTTACAAACCAACCCACCCAATTCTTATATATTTCTATATCCATCACTTAAACTAAGCATTTTTATGTTTATACCACCAAAATCTTTATCATATCAAAAGAAGCACTATTTAAACGGTTTAAAAAGTGAAATACACATCTTCACCAATAGGCAAGTCAACAAATATGTAAAAATGGAAATTTTGATGTTAGATATGTAAAAACATAAGGATTGAATGGTATACATGTGAAACATACNCATTTAAATGAAGATTTACATATATATATATACTACTCAATTCATGTGCATTTACAAAGCAACCCACCCAATTCTTATATATTTCTATATCCATCACTTAAACTCAGCATTTTTATGTTTATACCACCAAAATCTTTATCATATCAAAAGAAGCTCTATTTAAACGGTTTAAAAAGTGAAATACACATCTTCACCAATAGGCAAGTCAACATAGATGTAAAAATGGAAATTTTGATGTTAGATATGTAAAAACATAAGGATTGAATGGTATACATGTGAAACATACTCGAGACATGAATGCATGCATCAAAATATACTAATTCTCTAAAGATTAGAGAAAAAAATCATCAATAATTTAGAACTTGGTATTTGTTTTAGAATAACACAACCAAATAGCAGAAGAGCAACATATAGTTTGTACTCATCACAATGCCATAAATATCATGACTTTGAATTTGACAATNCTCGTATACATCAACATTTAAATGAAGATTTACATTCATGTGTATTTACAAGCCAACCCACCCAATTCTTATATATTTATATATCCATCACTTAAACTCAGCATTTTTATGTTTATACCACCAAAATCTTTATCATATCAAAAGAAACACTGTTTAAACGGTTTAAAAAGTGAAATACACATTTTCACCAATAGGCAAGTCAACATATATGTAAAAATGGAAACTTTGATGTTAGATATGTAAAAACATAAGAATTGAATGGTATACATGTGAAACATACTCGAGACATGAATGCATGCATCAAAATATACTTATTCCCTAAAGATTAGAGAGAAAAAATCATCAAAAATTTAGAACTTAGTATTTGTTTTAGAATAACACAACCCAAGAGCAGAAGAGCAACATATAGTTTGTACTCATCACAATGCCATAAATATCATGACAATTTGAATTTGACAATTAGCATCAGAAATATCACTTAGACTGCAAAGTTTCTATACGGATTTGAGTCACTCACATTTTGGCAAAGATGTTTGTTTCAGAACAATACAATAGTATTGTTGGTGCCTTATGTATGGTATTTTCAAAAGTGCAGCATGTAGTTTTGTACTCCCTGGTTTGTGATGAATGTCATTGACAGCTTAAAAATAAAAATTATCTGGAGAAATATCACTTAGCCTCCAAGGTTTATAGATTTGGTTTAGTTTCTCTTATAATTTTATAAGATCAAAATGAAGCGTTGAGCCATTTCTAACTACTAAAAGAATAAAATTTCTTTTTAGGGAATTGATATAACATTAATAGCGATGGATATTTAGAGAACTTTAATAATATCACAAAAAGTGCATGTTTTTATCTAATAAGTACCATGTTAGTGTTAGACTCGTGCCTAAGAGCAAATACGTCGTCTATTAGTTATTATTGTTTGGTATATATAGGGCTTATTATGCTTATGAATAAATAATGCTATGAGATTGTTGTCTTGAAATTTTGGGATACGGTTTGGGAGTGATCTTCTGCTTCTCGAATTAAAGATGTTTATCTTCGTGTTTGGGACAGATCACCTTCCTCTCGAGTTGTAGGTGCATATCTTTTATATATTCGGATTGTGTTGTTTTTTGTAATTGTAAAAGAAAATTTGTTTGCCCGAATTTATATGGAAATTCATTTCTATTCCTATCAAATTGATATTAAAGCATTTGATTTCTGGAAACAAAAAACGTGATCGCGATCACCTTCATCATCGAAGCACGCAGGTGTCTCCGTCGCGACAACACTTCACGAATCAGTTGCATTTGGGCTACCTAAGTAACAGACAGGATCGCGGCATACATATCACAATCTTACCGTTGTCAAGGATTTTTGTGATACAGTCGCAGATAGCAAGTGATTCGAGCTAACGGCCAGATCATGGCCATTGAACCTCGAGATATAGTGCTACACTAGCAAGCTGAAAAGCCAATGACGGATCGCATAAAGAAGTTTCGCAATTTGAATGGTGTTCGAAGCCAAAGGCTTGATCAAGGCTTACGATCTGCAGGAACAACTGAAATTTTACCTAGTTGGGAAGCCAAAGACAAGATTGTTGCATATAGCGCATTTGCGAGATCGAGAGAAGGAATCACGAGTAGACTCGAGCTGTGGCACTAAAAAGAAATAGTGCGCCATTCGAAAGGTTGGAAGAAACGGAAGCAAGCCGGATCAAGTAAAAGAGACAAAAACAAGTTCGAGCAGCAGCATCTAGAGGGAATTATATGACATCTTGACGTTTGGAATGAGCGGTAATAGGTAGAACGGGATTTCATACGATTAGGGAATCAAGAAGATTGCTTCGAAAAACTTCAGCTTGGAATAGGGATGGTAGTGGGACCCCGACAGAGGGCTGCATCCAATTATGCCAATTTCTCTTGTTGCAGCAGCCTTTCGGACGGAATTCAATTCAGGAGTAATTATGGAAACGGGACAGGTGGAGAAGATCATGGGATTTTGACACTGCATATTATTCAAAAGAGGGACAAGATAATGGTGCTTTACGGTGACCCTAGTATATACAAGACCTTGATATTGGTGGATCCATCAAATGTGATAGCTATATTGGAGTGCCCAATACCAAAGATCATGAAGAGGTTAAGAGAATTTATGTAACTTACAGGATACTACTAGAAGTTTATGAAAGGGTTAGAATTCGATTAAGTGGTCGTTTATGGAGAAATTGAGGATGGATAACTTTCAGTGGGGCAAAACAGCGACCCAAACTTTTGAGAAGTTAAAGAAGGTCATAGAGAGTGTACCAAAGCTGGCCTTGTCAGATTTCAATCAACCTTTTATTGTGGCACACACTAGGTGCTACAAAGCACGAGTGGCTCATGCAAGTATACGTGGCGTATCAATAGACCGAGGTTGGAACCTGATTGACGATCCCACAAGGAACAAATTTGAAAAAGTTCAACCTATTAATGTCAGACCTAGCATGAAATGTTGATTTAATTTAAAATCCTAAAAGAAATTCTAAGTTATCAACAAAGAAAGTGAAAAGTTATTCAAATATTTAAAAAGTTCTCCCTCTGAATGGTTCAATCAGTCAATGTATGTGAAAGTTAATCAAATAAACAGATGACAAACAGAGACAATACTCTTCCTTACCCCCTTTCGATGGAATAAGAAAGTTTAGTTAAGAATTGGAATAGTTCCTTAATTCCAATCTCTAACCAAATAACCACTATCTTTGATTACGTATGCACCAATTTAGTAGATATATCCCTATTCCACCAAATTAATGTGATTAACTAAGTCGACTCCATTATCATCTCATCCAAGATTTATAACTCATGACAAATATTAACATCACTTGGCCAAAATGAAATGTAAATTATGTACGATAAGTTAATCGTCATCCAACAAGTCATCATTAAACCATAAAGAAACTTCACATATATTTCCCCTATTACCTCATCCCAAGGAAGAAAGAGAAAATTACTCACTAAACATGCTTAAACAACCAACTTGATCATTTGATTGAAAGAGAATTTGAAGTAAAGAAGTCTTACAAAGAAGATGAAAAAATAACAAAACAAGAATTTCATAACTTATCTCCCTCCTTTTACTCTTGAGAAGTTGAAATTGCAAGCATTCAATATCTCAAATACATATAAGTATTTGTGACATGTTTATTCAATGAGAATTGTCTATATTACATGATAGGAGAATCACTAGAGAGGCATGATACATGTTGGCTCAACAAAAAAAATGAATTTTGAGCAGCTACATCATATGTTTACCGAACTATGATGAAGTGCAATTATTTATAGAATAAGATTTCTAGTAATCAAATTTTTTTCTCAATTATTATCAAAATATTATACTAATTTAATCCAATATAAAATAACAATGATATGAGCAGATTATTTATCTACAATTTGAATATAGACGATGACTCTTATAAACAAGAAAATTTAAAAAGAATTTTTGACATTGTTCAAACCATATGTACGTTGAAATAATTCTTCAATTCACCAATATGTAATAAAATTTTCATGTTCAAAATAAAACTAATTTTGATTTGAAACGTCTAATAGATTCATTGTAGAAGAAATTGAATTATGAATCACGACGTATTAGATCTTTGCTTGAGGGTCTAATCGCAACGTCAATACATAACAAATATTTGATGTAAACGATTATAGATTTCTCAGGAATTTCTGATGTGAAGTGAAGAAAACGTAATTTTGATGTCATGTTAAAAAAAACACACTCAAATATTGATATCAATTATTATAGCATACTTGAAAAAATGGTTCAAATGTAATAACTGGATTTTATTGCGTGCAGTGTATATATATTCAATTGTGAGTTGTTTGATCTTGTTTCTAACCGAGAAACAAGAATGCTACGCCCGTATGATAGTATTGAAACCAAAATGGATAATATATAAGAAGTTTGATTCATTTATTCAGGCACGTCAAACTAATCAGGTTTATTATCTTTGATACTTTGATAAAGAGAGGGATAAACTTGATTTGGTCATCGTTATGAAGAATAAACCCAAAAAAATTATTGAGATGCAAATTATTATTGAAATCATTCATCAAAAGCAAAAATGTCAGATTTTCGTATTAAGCTTGATTCGACTGAAAAAGTGTTTACCTTAGAGGATATCATGAAAATTTATAAAAAATAACAATGATGATGACATGGAAGAAGAATTTTAAGTGTATCATCGGCTAACTCGTCTAATGTAACATACTAAAAAAGGTATGTACGTATAATTAGAAGATTAGTTTCTTAAATTGTTTTTTAGTTTTATTTTTTTAGAAATAATTACGATTTTTTTTTATTTTGCACCTTATTTTTATTTTTGTTGCATAAATTATACTTATGTTTATTTTTGTTGGTTTTAAACAGTTACAAAATATTTCTTGTTTTAATTTTAAACTTTTGTTTTTAGTTGTACTACTTATATTATACTTTTTTTTTTTTGCTTATTTTTGTTGTTAGCACTATTTTTATTATTATTTTTTTCCTATTACAAATGGCATTAGGTGTGCTGGTGGTCAGCCATCTGAGCTACTTCCTTGGGTCATGTTACAGAGTACATACAGGAGAATGAAGAAGGTTGTATCTCGCTCTGACACACAACACTAGTTTTGTATAAGTCAGCAACACCACCATTAATACAACCCCTCCAGTACGTTCTACAGTTGCTCTCCTTGACTATCGCCTCTCTGAGGAAGGACTCCTCTGGCCTAGTATATATTGTGTCGGAAAAAGACTCAAAAGTTATCTTTAAAATTAAAATAAGTTCAATGTTCATCTCGATATTTTGTGTAACTAATATTATTATTTTATATTTATTCCCCCTAGGTCGCTCGTGACATGCATCACAAAGATCATCTGAATTAGATACGATATTACGAATCTCTTGGAAACAGATCCTGATTGCGACTCGGTACATGCAGTTCTAGAGTTTAAGGCAGGATTATTTAATTTGAATTAGAATACTGATTTTAAATTATTTTGTTACATGAATCAATATTGCACAATTTTTAATTTGCAGAGATTTTTTTGTTGGCTATTAGAAAGTCTTCAACAAATTCGTCATAATTTTTAGGTTCGTTAAAGGTATCGGTTGGGTAACATGTTGACCACAGCCCTCAGAAAGGAGGAAAAACCCATCATGTTGTGGAAGTGGGTCTGGGTTGAGTTAACCAAAGCCTGAGACTCTCTAGATTATCATGAAAAAGGCAGACGAACCAACAAAAACAATATGACTCGGGTAGTCAAGGGTGTCGCACTCCACATTGGAGTGCCAAGTCCCCCACACAAGCCCTGCTGAAGACAATTAAGATTCTCTAAATATTCAAAAATTAAATGATCCACGTAACAATGTGATACTTACTATTTTCTCATGTTCACATGATAACGAGCTTCGACGGCCGAGGACGCAACAGTTAGTCTCTGACGGAGGGTCAAAATAAGTAAAAAAAATGATTTTCTATTTTTTTTTACTATTAATGTTAAAAATGAAAATTGAATCTTGATTTTAATTATATAGGAGTACGAGAAGCTCCGGGAGAGGCAAAAGAAGTTGGAGAGTTATACCCCGACATTCGCCAACAACAATGATAATCAGTCTACCACTGAGCAATGATTTTTAGTTATGGATGCAGGAGACGGGGAAGAAGAGAGAGGGTATATAGCCAGGGTGGAAATAACATTGCATTTGAGGTTGAACACTTGGGTGCTCCTGTAGGTGGCTCTAGCTCATTACAATCGAAGTAAGGGGAGACTGTCAGGCAGATTAATGCTATAAATGAAGAAACCCATCAAATACGTAATCAGCTACTCGAAGACCAACAAAGAGTTGAGGAAACTCTAACAAGCCCGATGGAGAGTATTGTAGAACGTCTGGACAAGCAGCCTATAAGTTTTGTGGATGAGAAGAAAAAAGAAGATGATTATGAGTTTGATGATGCTCCTCCGCCATAGAATTTATATATTTTTTGATAATGTGAACATTTATTCTGAGTATATACAAACTTTCGTACATTTATATTTGTATTTGTTAAATTATGTTTGTTATTATTCTTTGTGTTTGTTAGTGATATAGCTTATCAATTGTGATGACACTTATTTGTGATATAGATTTGTTTTGTGCATGTTGTAAAAATATGATCATTCTTTTATAATTTTTTTAAGTTGTTACAGGTTTGAGTTGGAAATTCCGACGTTACTTACTACATTTTTTTACCATCATTTGATACATTATGAAGCTAATATAACATCTCTGTCAAACTACATCGATTCAAATAAGTACATTAATTTGTGGAGTGGACCGAATCAAATTTCGATGACATTGATTCCTACGGATGCTAAATCCGAAGCAATTGTTTGTATCGGACCTTTTCAACACTAATTGCATTATCGAACCCAATTTTTGTATGCCCCACAATGACGACGTAAATCAAGATTAGCGGCAAAATATCCTGATATTAGTGTCAGATTCGTCCGATTCTAATTTGCTAAAATTTTGTTAAGAAGTTGAATTCTTTATCATTTCTATTTAGGAAAAAATTTATTGCATATCCATGAATATTGAATTCTAGCATTCATATTTCATTATATCATTAAATTACTTAACCATTAATGCCAACCTTAAAAAAATCCTAAACCTACCACATCTAAATTTAATATCATCATAATCATGCAGATGAACTGTCCTTAATTCCACATTTTGGCAACAACAACAAGCCTTCATTCCACTAAATGAGGTTGACTACATGAATCCTTTTTTTCTCCATTGCATCATATTGAGTGTCATATTTCATTTAATTCTAATAAATTAAGATCATTTTTTTATACAATATGCCCAAATCTTTCTAGGTCTACCTCTACCTTTATTAACATAAGTCGAGTATAAAACATCTACTCTCCTAACCAGATCATTAGATGGTCAACATTTACTGTAACCAAACCATCTAAAACGACACTCTCTAATTTTATTTGCCAATAGAGCTACACCAGCCCTATAACGGATATATTTATTTCGCATTTTGTCTCGAAGTGTCAAGCCACTCATCCACCTAAGTACTCATCTTAGCAATACTTAGCTTTGTTTTATGCTTATCGTTTAAAGGCCAACATTCTATGCCATAGAGCATTGCAAGTCACTCGACAACACTAAACCATTTTGGCACAAGTCTACAATAAAATTTAATACGTAAAATATAGCTCAAACATGAAAAAAACAAAATATGCATGCCCATTAAAATACCCTATATCATTTCGTAAAAATAATTTCTTACATTAATTTCCAAGGCCTATGGCCGTAGGATCTAAAACCTGCAATCATTCACATAGCTAATAATTTGTAAAAAAATGAGGGGAATCTAAAATATCATGACTAAAATTTTGACTTTCAATGCAACAACTAATTTTTATTTATTGTAAAACAAGGAACGAAATCCCCACTAATTATAACAATCATTGAATCAACGAGAGAATTTCTCCTTAGGATTGGAAATTCTAAACTAGCTTCCCAAAACCAAGGAGAGAATATATTCTTCAAATTTAAAAGCTAACTTTCCTATATTTTATTTACTTACCTCCAAAAACAATAATTCACTAATTCTTTTGGTCAAAATCTAAAAAAGGATAAAAACATCATATTCAAATTACATTCTACCCAAAATGGGTAGAATGAACAAAAATGGACACACAATTGAGCAAAACTCGCCAGCAACTTACTGAATGAATCCTCCTATATTAGCCAAACTGGTTGAAAGCGTGAATAATCCCTTAGACGTTAGATGTCTCCTAGTCTAACAGAAGAATATCATATTTTATCAATATTTCACAAACAATGTTAGCATCGCCAGAAAATTAAATATTTAGCAAACAAATGAAAAAGATGAAAACCATAAACTTATCATATTATTTTCCATTCAGTTAAGAATGAAATGCAAAATGTGGTTAAAGTATGATGAGNAATGGATATTTAGAGAACTTTAATAATATCACCAAAAGTACATGTTTTAATCTAATAACTGCCATGTTAGTGTTAGACTCGTGCCTAAGAGCAAATAGGTTGTCTATTAGTTATTATTGTTTGGTATATATAGGACTTATTATGCTTATGAATAAATAATGCTATGAGATTGTTGTCTTGAAATTTAGGGATACGGTTTGGGAGTGATCTTCTGCCTCTCGAATTAAAGATGTTTATCTTAGTGTTTGGGACAAATCACCTTCCTCTCGAGTTGTAGGCGCATATCTTTATATATTCGGATTGTGTTGTTTTTTGTAATTGAAAAAGAAAATTTGTTTGCCCGAATTTATATGGAAATTCATCTCTATTCCTATCAAATTGATATTAAAGCATTTGATTTCTGGAAACGAAAAATGTGATTGTGATCACCTTCATCATCGAAGAATGCAGGTGTCTCCGTCGCGACGACACTTCACGAATCAGTTGCATTTGGGCTACCTAAGTAACAGATAGGACCGCGGCATACATATCACAATCTTACCGTCCTTGTCAAGGAATTTTGTGATATAGTCGCAGATAGCAAGTGATTTGAGCTAACGACGAGATCATGGCCATTGAACCTCGAGATATAGTGCTACACTAGCAAGATGAAAAGCCAATGACGGATTGCATAAAGAAGTTTCGCATTTCGAATGGAGTTGGAAGCCAAGGGCTAGAACACGGCTTACGACCTGCAGGAACAACTGAAATTTTACCTAGTTGGGAAGCCAATGACAAGATTGCTGCATATAGCGCATTTGCGAGATCGAGAGAAGGATTCACGAGCAGACTCGAGTTGCGGCAGTAAAAAGAAATAGTGCGACATTCGAAAGGTTAGAAGAAACGGAAGCAAGCAAGATCAAGTAAAAGAGACAAAAGCAGGTTCGAGCAGCAGCAGCATCTAGAGGGAATTATATGATATCTTAACATTTGGAATGAGCAGTAATAGGTAGAACGGGATTGCATGTGATTCAAGAATCAAGAAGATTGCTTCGAAAAACTTTGGCTTGGAATAGGGAATCATGGTGGTGGGACCCCGACAGAGGGCTGCATCCAATTATGCCAATTTCTTTTGTTGCAGCAGCCTTTTGGACGGAATTCGATTTAGGAGTAATTATGGAAACGGGACAGGTGGAGAAGATCATGGGATTTTGACACTGCATATTATTCAAAAGAGGGACAAGATAATGGTGCTTTACGGTGACCCTAGTATATACAAGACCTTGATATTGGTGGATCCATCAAATGTGATAGCCATATTGGAGTGCCCAAATACCAAAGATCATGAAGAGGTTAAGAGAATTTATGTAACTTACAAGATACTACTAGAAGTTTATGAAGAGTTAAAATTCGATTAAGTGGTCGTTGATGGAGAAATTGAGGATGGATAGCTTTCAGTGGGGCAAAAACAGCAACCCAAACTTTTGAGAAGTTAAAGAAGGTCATAGAGAGTGTGCCAATGTTGGCCTTGTCGGATTTCAATCAACCTTTCATTGTGGCACGCACTAGGTGCTACAAAGCACGAGTGGCTCACGCAAGTATACGTGGCGTATCAATAGAACTGAGGTTGGAATCTAATTGACGATCCCACAGGGGGAAAATTGGAAAAAGTTAAACCTATTAATGTCAGACCTAGCATGAAATATTGATTTAATTTAAAATCCTAAAAGAAATTCTAAGTTATCAACAAAGAAAGTGAAAAGTTATTCAAATATTTAAAAAGTTCTCCCTTTGAATGGTTCAATGAGCCAATGTATGTGAAAGTTAATCAAATAAACAAATGACAATCAGAAACAATACTCTTCCTTACCCCCTTTCAATGGAATAAAAAAGTTTAGTTAAGAATTAGAATAGTTCCTTAATTCCAATCTCTAACCAAATCACCACTATCTTTGATTAAATTTGCACCAATTTAGTAGATATATCCCTATTCCACCAAATTAATGTGATTAACTAAGTCGGCTCCATTATCATCTCATCCAAGATTCATAACTCGCGACAAATATTAACATCAAACTTGGCCAAAATGAACTGTAAATTATGTACGATAAGTTAATCACATCCAAAAAGTCATCATTAAACCATAAAGAAACTTCACATATATCTCCCCTATTTCCTCATCCCAAGGAAGAAAGAGAAAATTACTCACTAAACATGCTTAAACAACCAACTTGGATCATTTGATTGAAAGAAAAATTTAAGTAAATATTCTTACAAAGAAGATGAAAAAAAAAACAAAACAAGAATTTCATAACTTATCGCCCTCCTTTTACTATTGAGAAGTTGAAATTACAAGCATACAATATCTCAAATACATATAATTATTTGTGACATGTTTATACAATGAGAATTGTCTATATTACATACTAGGAGAATCACCAGAGAGGCATGGTACACGCTGTCTCAACATAAAAAATGAATTTCGAGCAGCTACATCATATGTTTACCGAACTGCGATGAAGTGCAATTATTTATAGAATAAGATTTCTAGTAATCATTTTTTTCTCAATTATTATTCAAAATATTATACTAATTTAATCCAATATAAAATAATAATGATATGAGCAAATTATTTATCGATAATTTGAATATAGAGAATGACTCTTATAAACAAGAAAATTTAAAAAGAATTTTTGACATTGTTCAAATCATATGTACGTTGAAATAATTCTTCAATTCACCACTATGTAATAAAATTTTCATGTTCAAAATAAAACTAATTAAGATTTGAAACGTCTAATAGGTTCATTGCAGAAGAAATTGAATTATGAATCACGACGTATTTGATCTTTGCTTGAGGGTCTAATCGCAATGTCACTACATAACAAATATTGATGTAAACGATTATAGACTTCACATGAATTCCTGATGTGAAGTGAAGAAAACATAATTTTGATGCTTATATTAAAAAAAACACACTCAAATACTGATATCAATTATTATAGCATACTTGAAAAAATGGTTCAGATGTAATAACTTGATTTTATTGCGTGCAATGTATATATATTCAACTGTGAGTTGTTTGATCTTATTTCTAATCGAGAAACAAGAATGCTAAGCCCGTATGATAGTACTGAAACCAAAATGGATAATATATAAGAAGTTTGATTCATTTATTCAGGCACGTCAAGCTAGTCAGGTTTATTATCTTCGATACTTTGATAGAGAGGGATAAACTTGATTTGGTCACTGTTATGAAGAATAAACCAAAAAAAAATTTATTGAGATGCAAATTATTATTAAAATCATTCATCAAAAGAAAGATGTCAGATTTTCGTATTCAGCTTTATTCGAACGAAAAAGTGTTTACCCTGGAGGATACCATGTAAATTTATAAAAAATGACAATGATGATGACATTGAAGAAGAATTTTAAGTGTATCATCGGCTAACTCGTCTAATGTAACATACTAAAAAGGAATGTATGTATAATTAGAAGATTAGTTTCTTAAATTGTTTTTTAGTTTTAGTTCTTTTGGAAATAATTACGATTTTTTTTTCACCTTATTTTTATTTTTGTTGCTTAAATTATACTTATGTTTATTTTTGTTGGTTTTAAACAGTTAAGAAATATTTCTTGTTTTAATTTTACACTTCTGCACTTGTTGTACTAATTATATTATATTCTTTTTTTGCTTATTTTTGTTGTTAGCACTAGTATTATTAATTTTTTTCCTATTACAGATGGCATTAGGTGTGTTGGTGGTCAGCCATCTGAGCTACTTCCATTGGGCATGTTAGAGAGTACATACAGGAGAATGAAGAAGGTTGTATCTCGCTCTAACAGACACAACACTAGTTTTGTATAAGTCAGCAACACCACCAATAATACAACCCCTCCAGTACGTTCTATAGTCGCTCTCCTTGACTCTCGCTTCTCTGAGGAAGGACTCCTCTAGCCGAGTATATATTGTGTCGGAAAAAGACTCAAAAGTTATCTTTAAAATTAAAATAAGTTTAACGTTCATCTCGATTTTTTGTATAACTAATATTATTATTTTATATTTATTCCCCCAAGGCCGCTCGTGACATGCATCACAAAGATCATCTGAATTAGATACGATATTGTGAATCTCTTGGAAACAGTTCCTAATTGCAACTCGGTACATGCAGTTCTAGAGTTTAAGGTAGGATTCTTTAATTTGAATTTGAATACTGATTTTAAATTATTTTGTTACATGAATCAATATTGCACAATTTTTAATTTGCAGAGATTTTTCTGCTGGCTATCGAAACATCTTCAGCAAATTCGTCATAATTTTTAGGTTCGTTACAGATATCGGTTGAGTAACATGTTGACCACAGCCCAAGAAAGGGGGAAAAACCCATCATGTTGTGGGAGTAGGTCTAGGTTGAGTTAACCAAAGCCTGATACTCTCTAGATTATCATGAAAAAGGCAGATGAACCAACAAAAACAATATGAATGGGGTAGTCAAGGGTGTCGCACTCCACATTGGAGGCTAAGTCCCTCACACGAGCCCCACTGAAGACAAGTAAGATTCTCTAAATATTTAAAAATTAAATGATCGATGTAACAATGTGGCACTTACTATTTTCTCATGTTCACATGATAACGAGCTTCGACGCTCGAGGACGCAGCACTTAGTCTCTCACGGAGGGTCAAAATAAGTAAAAAAAATGATTTTCTATTTTTTTTTAGTATTAATGTCAAAAATGAAAATTGAATCTTGATTTTAATTATATAGGAGTACGAGAAGCTCCGGGAGAGGCAAAAGAAGTTAGAGAGTTATACCCCGACAGTCGCCAACAACACTGATAATCAGTCTACCACTGAGCACTGATTTTTAGTTATGGATGCAGGAGACAGGGAAGAAGAGAGAGGGTATAAAGCCAGGGTGGAAATAACATTGCATTTGAGGTTGAATACTTCGGTGCTCCTGTGGGTGGCTCTAGCTCATTACAATCGAAGTAAGGGGAGACTGTCAGGCAAATCAATGCTATAAGTGAAGAAATCCATCAAATACGTGATCAGCTACTCGAAGGCCAACAAAGAGTTGAGGAGACTCTAACATGCCCCATGGAGAGTATTACAGATCATCTGGACAAGCAGCCTATAAGTTTTGTGGATGAGGAGAGAAAAGAAGATGATTATGAGTTTGATGATGCTCCTCTGCCATAGGATTTATATATTTTTTGATAATGTGAACATTTATTTTGAGCATATATGAACTTTCGTGCATTTATATTTGTATTTGTTAAATTATGTTTGTTATTATTCTTTGTATTTGTTAGTGATATGGCTTATCAATTGTGATGACACTTATTTGTGATATGGATTTGTTTTGTGCAAATTGTAAAAAGTTGATCATTCTTTTATAATTTTTTTTAAGTTGTTACAGGTTTGAGTTGGAAATTCCGACGTTAATTACTACATTTTTTTACCCTTATTTGATACATTATAACACTAATATAACATCTCTGTCAGACTACATCGATTCAAATAAGTAAATTAATTTGTGTACTTTGTTGCAAATTCTGAAGTTAAAATTTGTGGAGTGGACCGAATCAAATTTCGTTGATATTGATTCCTACGGACGCTAAATCCGAAGCAATTGTTTGTGTCGGACCTTTTCAACACTAATTGCATTACCGACCCCAATTTTTGTGTGTCCCACAATGACGACGTAAATCAAGATTAGCGGCAGAATATCCCGATATTAGAGTCAGACTCGTCCGATTCTAATTTGCCAAAAATTTTTTAAGAAGTTGATTTCTTTATCATTTCTGTTTAGGAAAAAGTTTATTGTATATCCATGAATATTGATTTCTAGCATTCATATTTCATTATATCATTAAATTACTTAACCATTAATGCCAACCTTTAAAAAAACCTAAACCTACCACATCTAAATTGAGTATCATCATAATTATGCAGATGAACTGTCCTTAATTCAACATTTTGGCACAACAACAACAAGCCTTCATTCCACTAAATAAGGTCAACTACATGAATACTTTTTTTCTCCATTGCGTCCAATTGAGTGTCATATTTCATTTAATTATAATGCATTAAGATCATTTTTTTATACAATATGCACAAATCTTTCTAGGTCTACATCTACCTTTATTAACATAAGTCGAGTATAAAACATCTACTCTCCTAATCAGATCATTAAATGGTCAACATTTACTGTAACCAAACCATCTAAAACGACACTCTAATTTTATTTGTCAATAGAGCTACACCCTATCATGGATATATTTATTTCGCATTTTGTCTGGAAGTGTCAAGCCACTCATCCACCTAAGTACTCATCTTAGCAACACTTAGCTTTGTTTTATGCTTATCGTTTAAAGGCCAACATTCCATGCCATAGAGCATTGCAGGTCACTCGACAACACTAAACCATTTTGGCACAAGTCTACAATAAAATTTAATATGTAAAATATAGCTCAAACATGAAAAAAAACAAAATATGCATGCCCGTTAAAATGCCCTATATCATTTCGTAAAAATAATTTCTTACATTAATTTCCAAGGCCTATGGTCGTAGGATATAAAACCTGCAATCATTCAAATAGCTAATAATTTGTAAAAAAATGAGGGGAATCTAAAATATCATGACTAAAATTTTGATTTTCATTGCAACAACTAATTTTTATATATTGTAAAACAAGGAACGAAAGCCCCACTAATTATAACAATCATTGAATCAACGACAGAATTTCTCCTTAGGATTGGAAATTCTAAACTATATATGCTTCAAATTCAAAAGCTAATTTTCCTATATTTTATTTACTTACCTCCAAAAAACAATAATTCACTAATTCTTTTGGTCAAAATCTAAAAAAGGATAAAAACATCATATTCAAATTACATTCTACCCAAAATGGGTAGAATGAACAAAAATGGACACACAATTGAGCAAAACTCGCCAGCAACTTACTGAATGAATCCTCCTATATNCGACGGGCATGTCTCTCAAAAGCTGATGGTATCAACTTATCTGATCATTTTGATAATGATTTGCGAAGAGTAAGCAACCAAATGATGCATAAACTAACATTTTAGTTTGCATATTGCTTGTCAATTTCTCGCTTAGAATTTGCAGCAATTATTAGTTTGCAGATAACTACTGAAACTGAAAATTTATTAGATGAATGCAAGAATCAAATGCATAAATAAAATAATAAACTTGAATGCTAGTCATAAGACTTTATGATACAGGCTTGGACCGCATGATAAGCTTCTTGAGTTAAGAATTAGAAAATATCTTTAAAAACAAACGAGGAGAAACTATATTCATCAAAGCTTTTAATTTATATATAAAAGTTTATTCTTTTGCACTATTTTTTCCCTGAAAAAAAGGACAAAATAGATCAAAATTAAGGAATTGTATCAGACCAACATGTACACAAACATTTTGTAATTTCATAATATGAAAAAGGAGTTCTATGCATACTATGCATGGAAGATTCATTCAAACAAAGTGACCCTTTACCATAAATCACATATCACAAACAGTAATTTGGAATGAGCGCGCGGGCGTGCACAAAGAGCTACAGAAAGGAAGAAAATATGTTGCTGCTTTAGGATAATCCTTTTGGTGATGAAAAAAAATTAGCTAAAAATGCAACATTTTTTTTAAAAAGAGAAATGGTTACCACCTAACTATTCCCCAATATATTGAAGAAAACATATTAAATTTAAAGAATCCCTTTCTCAACTTGGTTATGATATGGGATACATTTTCGCAACTCGCACAGCATACATGGTTTGGTACACTTTTTAAGCTTATTAAATTGCATTGTTGTCCTAACGATTCCAATGCTTCAATAACCAGCCTTCCTATATGAAAATATCCCCCTACCATTTTCAGTATATATCATCCCTTCTGCTGTCATGCAAGAATTGTAATGCCATCATCACCTAAAAGCAGTCAGAATAAGATAGATGGACATTCCTTGACCCAACATACACAGACGCGCACACACAAAACACATGAAACATATCCCTGCATTTACATGCATACCACCTGATTCATGTGTATTTACATATGTAACACCAAAACAACACTTTTTACANCAAAGGAGGCATAAACTAACATTTTAGTTTGCATATTGCTTGTCAATTTCTAGCTTAGAATTTGCAGCATTTACTAGTTTGCAAATAGCTACTGAAACTGAAAATTTATTAGATGAATGCAAGAATCAAATGCATAAATAAAATAATAAACTTGAATGCTAGTCATAAGACTTTATGATACAGGCTTGGACCGCATGATAAGCTTCTTGAGTTAAGAATTAGAAAATATCTTTAAAAACAAACGAGGAGAAACTATATTCATCAAAGCTTTTAATTTATATATAAAAGTTTATTCTTTTGCACTATTTTTTCCCTGAAAAAAAGGACAAAATAGATCAAAATTAAGGAATTGTATCAGGCCAACATGTACACAAACATTTTGTAATTTCATAATATGAAAAAGGAGTTCTATGCATACTATGCATGGAAGATTCATTCAAACAAAGTGACCCTTTACCATAAATCACATATCACAAACAGTAATTTGGAATGAGCGCGAGCGTGCACAAAGAGCTACTGAAGGGAAGAAAATATGTTGCTGCTTTAGGATAATCCTTTTTGGTAATAAAAAAAAATTAGCTAAAAATGCAACATTTTTTTTAATAAGAGAAATGATTACCACCTCACTATTTCCCAATAGATTGAAGGAAACATATTACATTTAAAGAATCCCTTTCTCAATTTGGTTATGATATGGGATACATTTTCGCAACTCGCACAGCATATATGGTTTGGTACACTTTTTAAGCTTATTAAATTGCATTGTTGTCCTAAAGATTCCAATGCTTCAATAACCAGCCTTCCTATATGAAAATATCCCCCTACCATTTTCAGTATATATCATCCCTTCTGCTGTCATGCAAGAATTGTAATGCCATCATCACCTAAAAGCAGTCAGAATAAGATAGATGGACATTCCTTGACCCAACATACACAGACGCACACACACAAAACACATGAAATATATTAAAGAGGGGGGCATTTACATGCATACCACCCGATTCATGTGCATTTACACATGTAACACCTAAACAACACTTTTTACAATTATACCGCCAACATTTTTAATTTCAGCTCAATTAAATCACCATTTTAACTTTTAAAAAGTGAACTACACCTATACATGTATAGATAAGCTGGTAAATATGTAAAAATTGAAGTTAGATGTTAGATATGTAAATGCATAGAAAATGAGTGGTATGTATGTAAATTTTCCATGAAATAAATGTCATGGAACCAACCATAACAAAACTTTGTACCCATAAGTAGCTCAGAAAATCAAAGGATCCATTAAAGATTTCATAAGAGAAAGGATCAACCAATAATAAACAAAACAGTTTTTGCAAAGTAAGCATATGTCGTCATCACACTCTGCAGTGCTATGAGGATCGCCAGTACACACCCAAAATGCAAATTAGCACCATACAATATTAAAATAGCACAAAAATGTGAATTCTAAAATCAATAAATAAATAGAAAAATAACCCGCAAAAAGCTAACGCCAGACATTTTAGCGGTTATACAAAGAGAACAAAATACAAACCAAACTTAATAAAGATACAATCTTGTCCCCCGACAAACATCTCATGCGCNAATAGAAAAATAACCGGCAAAAAGCTAACGCCGGACATTTTAGTGCTTGTGCAAAGAGAACAAAATACAAACCAAACTTAATAAAGATACAAATTTTGTCCCCCGACAAACATCTCATGCGCAATAAAACCAAAATAATTGCATCGATAACTCCCTCAAGTAAAAAACACAACATGAAATCATACTACAGAAAAGACTTGACGCTTAGTTCACCAGAGCACTGGTCCTTAATTATATGCATGATACATTTACATACATAACACACAATTCTTATGCATTTACATATCTAACACCCAGAGTGACATTTGCACTTGGAACATCTTGGTGTCAAAAACCTATGTTGAAAGTGATGGTGATATTTTAATGTGATGTTAAAGATTTCGGTGATATTCATGTAAATAAAAATGTTTAGTTGTTAAAATGTAGATATGTAAATTCATAAGAATTATTTGTTGTGTACGTAAATGACCCATGCACATATGTAAATCAACAACAGTACATTATTCCCACTGTCCCACGGATTCTTTGCTTGTTAACACTGCACAACGTATGAATAAAGTACAGCACATAATCCAACGAAAGCAAAACTCAAAATTTTTAACTAAACTCTTGCATGAGTAACAAATGTGGCTGATGTAGAGACAAAGAATGATAGATATAGCGATAAAACTTAATGGAGAGCACAAAAATATCATCATTACAAGCTCCAAAGATGGAAGAACAAATATAGCTTCAGCGATACTCGAAGATGACATGAAATCATAATAAGAAAATCAAAGAAAAATGGCCCAATCGAACGAACCTTCCCGGCAACCTGGAGTGCATTCACAGGCGACCTCAAGCTTACCGGAGGCAAAAATCCTAAGCCTCCCAATAGCATCACCGTAGCGCGGGCTAGTGCAACCACAAATAACCTCGACAAAATCCTCCCCCTTTTTAACCCCAGCAATTTCATTAAGTTCCTCCTCTGTAAACAGAACTTTATCATTTGCCGAATCCCTGGCCATCGAAGAAGTCTTCCGATATACAGTAAAGAACTTTTTTCTTTCTGATTCGCTTCAAAAACCTCCGTTCTGAAGGATGTTAGGTCTTTATATGCCAGTAAAAGCGTACTACGAGGGAGCCATCTGAACTTTCGCAGCAATAAAGGCGTCGCCTTTGTAAGACTGAGATGAGAGTGAAAAAACAAAGCTTTCCGCCTAGGTTTTATCGAGATAACCCCATCCTTCCTCTTGGAACCCTTTCGCAGGCGTAATCTCGGCGCTTGGATATCCACGAGCAGCGACACGGCACAGAATCCCATATGGCTGGCTTCTCGTGTCCCTAAAGCCAGAGCGGAAGAGAAAGCGATGGGCGAAGCGAGGAGGAAAATGGAAAATGGCGCTGCGGCCTGCTGCCGCGCATGACATGACATAAAAAAATAAGCGGGTAGGACAAGGAAAATATATTATGCCATTATATCACATGAAGAGGGTTTACTTTCATATAAAATAAATAAGAAAATTTATTTTATCGCGATATTTTTTATTATATTTTTACAGCACTCAATTTCTTCATTTCCATTTGTGGGCTAGAATTTTATTGTTCAAATATTGTCAATAATTATTGAGTCAAACATGTAGAAGTTCAATTTTATTAATAAGGTAAAATATATAGAGTGATCATGTAATGTTTTAACTTTAGACAAAGATTCAGCTCACACACAAATAAAAGAAAAGTAACCAGAGTTACCATGATTTTTTACATGGAAAGCCAAAAAATCATAGGGCATAGCAGAGTCAAAGTTATACATTATATGATTGCAAATACATGGTTCGCTATTTTCTTAAATTAAATAAAATGGAAGCACAACCTTAATAATCACATATGTACAATAATAGTTCAACATTAATAGCCGTAGTTTGGCTATGAGAAATGTATTTCTTGGCAATAATAATGATAGTGGGTCGTAAATGTTATAGTTGATTGTTACAAAAGTAATGGCCTGTCACAAATATTATAACTAGTGGTTGTAATATCATCAGTTTGCCATATAGGTATGACAGCAGTTTGTTATATATATTGTAATTGGTAGTTGCGGGAGGGATATTTGACCGCAGTTGTTGTAGTTTGTAGCTATAGTATCAGTGAGTCAGATATGTCGTAGTTGGTCACATTAGCTGTAGTGGAGATTTACAAAAACGTCAACTGACCACAAAGGTCGTAGTTGGAAGCTATAGGAGCAGCGGGCCACATAGATCGTTGTTGGTCACATAAATAATAAAAGAGAACAACAACAGTGTTAGTTGGTCACAAAGGCCATAGTTGGGAGCTGCATAACGTCAATTGGTCGCATAGTTCGTATTTGGGAGTTGCAATAGTTTCAATTGTTCATGAAGGCTATTGTTGAAATATACAACATTAATAAGTCACATAGGTCGTAGTTGGTTATTATAAGAGTGTTAGTTGGTCACAGATAGTTGAAGATTGTAATGATAACAATTAGTCATGTAGCTTGTAGTAGGAAGCTACATTGGTAACTGACCACACAAGTCACAGTGAATCATCGTAATAGTGTTATTTGGTCGCATAGGCTATAATGAAAGAACATAATGACAATAATTAGTCACATAGCCCGTTGTGAGAAGCTAAATCAACTAGTGGCTATGTCATTTTTTCGATTCTTGTTATTTTATGTCAGCGACATCACTTGTTGGTATATAAATGCAAGTAGAAAACTTTAAAAATCTGGAAAAGTTATCCTTTTATGAATATGACAATAGTAAGTAGTTGTAATCGTAAGTTATTAACGAGACTTTAACGCACCATGTTCATGATACTTTATTGCAAAGTATTCAGGGTACTTGATTACACCATAAAAATGACACTTTCTTCCATGATATTTGTGATATGTTGTTATGTCGTATTCAGAAAATTTCATTGCTTAACACAATATTTCATTAATTAGCAAAGTACTTACTACTTAAGGGAGTGCTTTGTTACTTAATATAGTAACACATCACTCAACAACGTCCACCATCGGTGGCTAGCAGGGGAACAACGTTTAACGGCGACTGACGGGACGGTAGTTGGTGGCTACGAATGCCCGAAGTTATTGTCTGTTATTTAGCCTAAGGAAACACTAAAATTTGACTTTTTCTTCTATTCCCTCTCAAGTTAAGAGTGAAGATTCAATTGACTATTTACAACCCTCGATGGAGGAGCATTTTTGTAATTTACTCGAATGACTCTAATAACCACCTGATCGAATGATTATGTTGATTTCCCTTAAACATAGAAGATTTTTTTTATGATTTGATGACATTAATGATCTAAAAAATGGGTGATTTTAATCTCTTGTCGAGATACTTGATTGGACTATATACACATACAATTTGGAGTTCATTTTCCCTTTTATTAACTACCAAAAACCTCTTAATGTGGCCCAATGACTTGATTATGGCTTAAGTTGACTCAAATTGGGTCAATTTTGATATCACTGAGTTTGTTTTATAAAAACCGCCAATTTGATTATAAGCTCGTTGAAACAGAAGTTCTATATTATATTGAATTTTAATTAGATTTTTAAAAAAAAATCTATAAATTCATGCGTAATGTCTTAAAATAATGTTAAATGATAAAATTTTATTGATGACAATGAAAGATCAAGTTTGAAAACAAGTTAATTTGCGGAGTAATGAATATATTAATGACACGACACCAACAAATTTTCATTATCCGACAAGAATCTTGAGACGATATTTAAAACATGAAACACTTGATAAAAAGTCATACAAAGTTCTGATTTCAGTAAACTTATAGTCAAATTAACCGGTTTGATGAGACGAACCTAATGATATGAAAACTAGCTCAATCTGAGTCAAATCAAACCCATATTAAATCATTGAACCACACTTAAATGATTTTCTGATACATTTGAAATATCAAAAGGTTGTCGAATATGACAAGTTTACACTCGAATCGAGCGACTCGATAAGATGAATCCAACGAGCCCAAGATCACTTAATTCTGACAACATTAAGATACCCAAATTTCCAGTAAACGCCGTATGATCGGTGGAAGCTCTCCTGATCATCTGATCAAAATGATTCATATTCTTGTATTAATTGCACCCAGAACACTATAAATAGAGCATCATTCCTCCCATGAGAGGGACTGAAGTCTGGAGAGAGAGCCTGAGACCTTGAGGAGAAGATGTAGTTCAACATCACTGTCAATCATTGTTGATCACTGCCGACCTCCGTCGTCGACCACCGCCGATCGCAGTTGACCATCNCTTAGGGAGCAACTTCTATTAGAGAAAATTATACATTATTTATTATTTGAGAGAAATAATTTGTTCCCATATGGGTTGTTTGGCGTGATCACTCCTAAATTATGTGAGGTTACGTCAGACCCAAGAAAGATTGAGCTTTTGGAGAAGCTCTCCAAGGTGGTTATGGGCCTCGTGGGACCTGCGAATGATCGAATGTGAGCAAGTAATGAACCTTGGACCTCCGTAGGAACCTTAAATGCAATTTAAAAGAGTTCAATAAGCTTAATCGTCTATGTATCGTCGAGAAGATTGGTTTCAACATAAAATTTGTTTATCTGGACCTTTGACTTAAGACCCGAACATGGTGCGCTCTAATCGAGGGTGTGTGCCACGAGAGTATCCATATCAGTAGGATACAGCCTTGTGTCACGTGAACGAATGTCAACCTAAAAGATATCAAAAGCAATGTCGTCTTGGCCATTATCGATTTGAGGAATGGCAATAATGTTGTAAACCTCAGTTACAGTGTTGTGCACTTAGCAATGATATCTCATGTATTTCGCATAAAAAATGGATGTCAGCAATTGTCTGACAAAAATAACCAAATAGTCGTGGTTCGACGATGGCGGCGACAGTATGGCTGCAATAGTCCGACAGTGACAGTCCGATGACAACGATCCAATGATGGTGGAGCTCGAGAATCCTCAAGAACTTAGAGATCCCTTCAAGCTTTTCATCCAGATTCAGCCCTCCTTTATGAAGAGATTTGTGAAATATTTATAGATTTTGAGAGTAATTATCTGTAAATAATGCATGAATTTTGACCACTTCACTAGAATACCAAAGTGATTTCTTTGATCAATGATGATATATGAGTATTTAAGTACTTTAATGATGTCGGGATTAAGTTATGTTTGCTTGTTGGGTTGATTTATGTTTGTTTGTTGGATTTGTCTTGTCAAGATAGTCGATTTGACTATAAAGTTGTATGATTTTGAGATCATTTGACCTCCAAAAACATATCCCAAAACTTCTCAGTATGTTTTATGTGTGTGATCTGAGTTCACTTGAACTCAGTTCGAATCATGTTTGATGTCCTCAGCTTTGTCTTACAAAGACACTTTATTTGAATTTGAACATAAGTAATTAAATATTTAGAGTTGTCGGTCCCAAAGTACAACATTATATTTTATTTTTTGTCCTAAATATTTAGTCACACAAATATAAATGAGTTGATATCAACAATTGGGATATTGTTCAAATCTTGTCAATAATTATTGAGTTAAACATGTAGAGGTTCAATTTTATTAATAAGGTGAAATATATAGAGTGATCATTTAATGTTTTAACTTTAGACAAAAATCCAACTCACACACATATAAAAGAAAAGTAACTGGAGTCACCATGATTTTTTACATGGAAATACCATGAAAAGCAAAAAAAATCATAGAGCATAGCATAGTTAAAATAATACTCTATATGATTGCAAATACATGATTCATTATTTTCTTAAATTAAATAAAATGGAAGCACAACCTTAATAATCACATATGTACAATAATAAATCAACATTAATAGCCTTAATTTGGCTATAACAAATGTATTTCTTGTCAATAATAATGATAGTGGGTCGTAAATGTTGTAGTTGATTGTTACAAAAGTAATGGTCAGTCACAAATATTATAGCCAGTGGTTGTAATACCATCAGTTTGCCATATAGGTTTGGCAGTAGTTTTATATATAGATTGTAATTGGTAGTTGTGGGAGGGATATTTGACCACAATTGTTGTAGTTGGTAGCTATAATATTAATGAGCCAGATATGTAGTAGTTGGTCACATTAGCCATAGTGGAGATTTACAAAAACGTCAACTGACCACAAAGGTCGTAGTTGGAAGCTATAGGATTAGTGGGCCACATAAATCATAGTTGGTCGCATAAACAGTAAAAGGGAACAACAACAATGTTAGTTGGCCATAAAGGCCACAGGTGCGAGCTGCATAACGTCAATTGGTCACATAGTCTGTAGTTGGGAGTTGCAATAGTGTCAATTGGTCATAAATGCTGTTGTTGAAATATACAACATTAATAAGCCACACAGGTCGTAGTTGGTTACTATAAGAGTGTTAGTTGGTCACATATAGTTGAAGATTATAATGATAACAATTAGTCATGTAGGTTGTAGTAGAAAGTCACATTGGTAACTGACCACACAAGTCATAGTGAATCATCGTAATAGTGTTAGTCGGCCAAATAGGCTATAATGAAAGAACATGATGACATTAATTAGCCACATAGCCCGTTGTGAGAAGCGAAATCAATTAGTGGCTACGTCCTTCTCTCGAGTCTTGTTATTTTATGTTAGAGACGACACTTGTTGGTAGACAAATGTCGGCAGAGAACTTTAAAAGTCTGGAGAAAGTTATCCCTTTATGAATATGACAATAGTAAGTAGTTGTAGTCGTAAGTTATCACCGAGACTTTAACATACCATGTTCAGGATACTTTATTGCAAAGTAATCAGGGTACTTTATTACACCATAAAAATGACACTTTCTTCCATGATATTTGTGATATGTTGTTACATCATATTTACGATATTTCATTGTTTAACAAAATATTTCATTAATTAGCAAGGTACTTGGTACTCAAGGGAGTGCTTTGTTACTTAATATAGTAACTCATCACTCAACAGCGTCCACCATCGGTGGCTAGTAGGGGGGACAATAGTGTTTGACGGCGATTGACGGGACTGTGGTTGGTGGTTGCGAATGCCCGAAGTTATTGCCTGTTATTTAGTTTAAGGCAATACTAAAAATTGACTTTTTCTTCTCTTCCCTCTCAAGTTAAGAGTGAAGATTTAATCGACTATTTACAACCTCGATGGAGGAGCATTTTTGTAATTTGCGCGAATAACTCTAATAACCACTTGATCAAATGATCTTTGTTGATTTCTCTTAAACATAGAAGATTTTTTGATGATTTGATGACATTAATGATCTAAAAAATGGGTGATTTTAATCTTGTTGAATTTCTCATCGAGATGCTTGATTGGACTATATATACATATAATTTGGAGTTCATTTTCCATTCTATTAACTACAAAAAACCTCTAAATGTGACCCAATGACTTGATTATGGCTTGAGCGGACTCAAATTGAATAAATTTTGATATCACTGAGTTTGTTTTATAGAGACAGACAATTTGATTATAAGCTCGTTGAAACTGAAGTTCTAAATGATATTAAATTTGAATTAGAAATAAATTTTTTTAAATATCTCTAAATTCGTGCGAAACACCTAGAAATAATGTTAAATGATAAAATTTTGTTGATGACAATGAAAGATCAAGTTTGAAAACAAGTCAATTTGTGGAGTAATGAATATATTAGTGACATGCCACGAATAAATTTTCATTACCTGCACGAATCTCGAGGCATGACACGAATCTCATTATGATATTTTAAGCATGAAACACTTGATAAAAAGTCATTCAGGGCTCCGATTTTAGTAAACTTATAGTCAAACTAACCGGCTTGATGAGACAGACCTAATGATATGAAAACCAGCACAATCCGAGTCAAATTAAACCCAGATCAAGTCATTGAACTATACTTAAATGATTTTTCGGACACATTTGAAAGATTAATGAGTGGTTGAATATGACAAGTTTATACTCAAATCGAGCGACTCGATAAGACGAATCTAACGAGCCCAAGATCACTCATTCTGACAACATTAAGGCACACAAATCTCCAGTAAATGTCGTACGATCAAGGGAAGCTATCTTGATTGTCCGATCAAAATGATTCATATTTATGCATTTATTGCACCCAGAACATCATAAATAAAGCATCATCCCTCTCGTGAGGGGGCTGAAGTCTAGAGAGAGAGAGCCTGAGACATTGAGAAGAAGCTGTATTTCAACATCACTGTCGATAATCGTTGAACACTGCCGACCTCCGTCGTCGACCACCGTCGATCGCAGTCGAACACCGCCGACCGCCGAAGACCATCACGGATTATCGTCGACCTCCGCCAACCATCATCGATCACCACTAACCAGACGCTGTCAGTCAACGTTGTAATTTGAAAGTATAATTATCATTTCCCGTTTGTGGGATAAGAAATTTTTGTAATTATCAATTAATAGTGAATAATTACAAATGGATCAGACCCCGCGAGTTTTCCCTTTACGGGCTTTCCACATAAACAAACTTATGAAGTAGTCACTGATTTTTTCTTTTTCATCTGAGTGTGTGCAAAATTCTCGCACAACGCTGAGACGATAATTCGTTACTCTACCGCCGCGATTTTTCTGGCACACATCAATTAGTAATATGTTATTTGCTAAATCTAAAAAATAAATCATAAATTATACATACATACATACATGACACTTAATTTGAAAGGAATGATCTGAGGCTATTATACGAGCCTCGGCCATCCCTGATGCGCATAATAATTCGAGCACCACACCTTCCACCGAGGGAAATCAAACTCCAGACCAGAGGGGACTTACAACTGACAAGCAGATGTCCTACCAATTGATCCGAGTACATGAAACACATGTATATGTTTAGAAAAAAAAATGACCAAAGGCTATTAGACGAGCTTCAATCATCTCTAGGTATGCTAAATATTTATGCACCACACCCTACTCATGAGGGGATTCGAAGTCATGATCTAAGGAAACTTACGACATTCAGAGAGGCTATACTACTAGTAGACCACGAAACACATAATAAATCATATATAAAAATATTAATATTTAAAAACTCACGGAATATATAATTAACATATATATATATATATATATATATATATATATATATATATATATATATATATATATAGATATATATTAATTAAAACACA